>JACXGJ010000660.1:0-112005 GCA_016801105.1 Esox niger
TCCTGTTTGACCAGTATAAAGACCCATGTAACCCTTTGTTCGATGATTCTATACTGATTCAGCTCATGCTGCTGAATAGGTTAAGATCCCGGTACCGTATTAATAAATTCTTGCATTAACCCTTCCACTAGGCTTATCTTGCATACTTCTTTTATAAGCATCCACACTAATATCAATACCAAGATAATTCATATTAACAGTTACCTACCCACATTTTTCTCTAGGGCCCCACTGACAGCCAAGCCCCACAGTCATGTGGAAACTCCAGGGTGGCAGCCGTGGGCCCTTACATCCTGTGCTCTGCAGCAGCCACGGGGCCTCCAGTGCCCAGCCAAAAGGAATTGCCGGTCAAGCCTGCCTTTCCCGATGGCACCACTGCCTTACCTATGCCAGACTCCTCCATTAAAGCCCCTCCTAGGCTGCTTAAACCCTACGCAGGTGAAAACCTTGTTTAGTTATGGAAGATTTGAATTTTGTGTGCGTATGGGTAGCTTGTATGAAAGTGCATGGGCTCGCCTCTGTTGCTCTGCATAAATGCGAAATGATGGAAATGTACTAATTGTTCAGCATATGCTCTTATCCAGAGCAACTTCCAGTAGTGAGTGTATATATTTTTGTACTTTCTTATTAGCAATCACACAATGGTATTGTAAGCATCACACTCTACCGACTAAGCAACAATAGTTCCATACTCTCTGACAGGATTACAGTCATCCAAAACATTTAAGCTGTCCGACTGGTCCAGTCCCTCTGCTGAGTCGGGTGGCATCCATCGTGGCATGTCCTCTACACTTCCTCGCATGTCCAGCCTCTCCTCAGAAGACTCAGGTAACCATTTACCTTCAACGGAATGAATTAACCGATCCTCAACTTTCAATTAAGGATTTAGTTTATATTGCTATATTTTTTAATTGATTTAGAATTGAATCTTAGGTCATCCCCTGTGACGTAGCATGGAATTTAATGTAAAATATGTAAAACAAGAAACCAGGCAAGCCTAGTTCAGCCAGCCTTCAATAGAAAGTGTTGCCATCTTGAGATTCGAACCCGTCACCCACACGGAAGGCTGTATTGTTAACCACTACACCACAGAGCTGTACATTTGACATGTGTCAGTATAGCCTCTTGTGTCTACCCTGAACAAATCTTCTTCTGCCACTGGCCGTTTCAACAGCTACAGTGGATATAAAAAAGTCTACACACCCCTGTCAGAATTTCAGGTTTTTGTGATGTAAAAGAATGAGACAAAGATAAATCATGTCAGAACCTTTTCCCCTTTTAATGTGACCTATAATGTGAACAAAGTTTGCGTCTATACAGAATAATTCGTAATGCGTACTTCACTTTGCCTATGAGGAAATCCGAACACGGGACCTATTGTCTGCAGGTCCACTTCGCAAACCACTACTTACTCACTCACTCACTCAGAGACATTTTCTGGTTTGTATACTGTCCTGAAAATGTTACATTTTTTAATAACATGGTTAATGTGTGTCTTAAATGGTTTGGATAATGTTCTGAGGTAGATGTCATGGGCTTCTGTTGTAATTTTTATGTTCCATGGTTTTGATGATGTTCTAATGATGTCTCCTCTCGGTCTCTGGCAGGAGTTGCAGAGACCCTAAAGGACCAAAAAGGACATGTTATTTCAACGTTTGAAGCACCAACTCTTTCCCTTTCACGGAACAATCATAGCAGCGAAGATCTCTTGAGGGATGTCCAGGTATTGTACTGACAGAAGTGTTTTCAGAACAGTTTTCATATTTAAATTGCCCCTATGTTGTACTTAACTCATAGCCGTTAGAAATTATAACAGACCCAAAAGGAGACTAGACTGATATTATTTAGCTTTCTGTTGTTCAGTGAAAAACACAACTTTTCATTCAACAAATCACTTTAAAAGCATTTTTAAAGGGGCACTGTGTGGAATCCTGCTGTAAGTGATGACACAACTCGTCACCTCCTCTGCCTTACAGAACAACCGGAATAGTATTAGCGACTCCAGGGAGGAAAGGATATGTGTGTCCAAGTGTAAAGAGATTACAAGTCAACAAAAACTGATAGATGGACTGTCGAGAATGTATAAATGTGGAATATCTCAAGCACTTGTATACATTTTGCTGAAAATATTATTTGAAATAGTAACTTAAAATGTTACCGGCAGATTAACCGGCCGTTAATCGTCATTTTTGTTTATGTTTATGCTAGTTGTATAGCAAACATCTTACTTATTGCCCCTATATATGCAGAGTTGTATTTATGCTCAGTTTAAGTGTAGTACTTTGCACACGAGTTTGAGTCCCTCAAGGCCTACATGCATGCAGGACATTACCTCCTTGGCCAATTTATTAAATACCCAATTTATTAAACACCCCGTTCATGAAAATGGATCGCTCCTACCTATGGCTTGCTGGATATAGCAGACAGGTATTTAGTGCTGGTTGTGTGAATGTTCCAATGGGCTAAATTACTGATCTAAGCAACATTGAGTGGCACGATGATCTGTGCAAAGTGAAATTGTTAAGACAACCAAAGAATCCTGTGGACCAAAACTGCTTTTTGATGAGACCAAATGAGAATGACAAGAATCATTCAAGTTAACTGGTGGGCAACATAAAAGGCAAATAACAGTACAACATTGCACATGAAGTCGTCTTGTTATGCAGGGTATGTGACAATGAGTATAACTGTCTCCTTAACCCCATAGGCTGGTGGGTGTAAGGGTTTCAGCAAGGTGCCACCGCCTATTCCTTTAAAGCCTCCAAATTTTGGCAAGCCACCTTACAGCACAGGCACCTTCCCAGGCAAGGCCAAGCCAGCGGCCTCCCTGCGTCCGTGGGTACCCACACCCATCACAGGACACAGCCAGACACTGCCCCTGCCCACCAAGCAGGAGGTCCCTCCGGCAGTCGCAGTGCGTCCCTTCAACCAAGATCCTCCTGAGCACACTGGGGCGCCACCAGTTCTCCAGAAGCCTCAGACTGTGGCGGCCTCCTCCATCTACTCCATGTACACGCAGCAGCCCAGGACAGGCGGAGGAACTCTAACCCGCACACAGCCTAGAGGTGAGAGATGGACCTGTGCTTACTCCTATGACTTCTGTATTTTTTGGGTCAAGGAGTTTAATTTCTGTGTTCACAAAATATACCATAGTACTAGGGGAGTTAACCCAGGTATCCTGGCAAAAATGTCCAATCGGGCCCTCAAATGAACATCTTCCAGGCTAACTTATCCTCTCCCCTCACTCCATCCCTCCCTCTCCCCTTCCCCCAGTTGTAAATGTGAATGTGTTCTCAGCCTACCCTGCATATTCAAACTACCAGGTAATAATATTTTACAAGATGTAATGGGGATTCTTCATTGACCATTCTCCCTCGCTCTTGGACAGTGTACGGTAAGCCAGTCATCCCAGGCAGCGGGGGGCAGCAGCCTCTCCTCCAGGACTCCACCTATCCGGGGACCTGTGATTCCGAGACAGACAATGGGCTTCCTGGCTTGGCAGCTCCAGCCCCAGAAAGCGTTGGGGTTCAGGAGATGGAGAAGGCCCCCCGTCCCCTCAGTCCAACCAAGCTCCTTCCCTTCGTCTCACACCCTCAGCGGCACCCCAGCGATGCTGATCTGGAGGCCCTGCGCCGCCGGCTGCACCACGCCCCGCGGCCCCTTAAGAAGCGCAGCTCCATCACGGAGCCTGAGGGCCCCGCAGGGCCCAATATCCAGAAGCTGCTATACCAGAAGACCACACTGGCCGCCATGGAGACCGTTGTTGCGTCCCCCTACGAGGGGGAAGGGGGAGAAACTGGAAAAGAGGGCGGAATTGGAGACTGCGTTGTGGGTTTATCCAAAGACGTTGCTCCTGGCGAGAATGAGAAAGACACCCGGGTTCCACCCCCTCTGCCTCCACGTTCTCCCATCCTGGAGCCGCCTTCTTCTGGCCATACCTTGCCCCCACCACCAGAGGAAGAAGAGCCAGAGGCAAGCCCTCCACCACCTGACAAGCCAGAGGTCTACCTGGATGAGTACCCACCCTACCCACCCCCTCCATACCACAACACAGAGCAGGACTTGGGGGAGGACACCATCAACATGCAGGCTCCAGAAGTCACGGGACAAGTCATTCTTCCACCGGTATGTCCATTTCAATTGACGTCATTTAGCAGAGATTTCTTATCCAGCCCGATTTACATGAGGCATCCATTTTTCCTACTGTACGCTTTCATACAAAACACTTTTTTCTCCATTAGTTAACATACAATGACCCCGTCGTAATAAAATACATTGAGACGTTCAAATTTTTTTTATTGTTAAACATTTAGTGTAAGGTTTTCATTTGACTGCAACGATTATTTAGTATTTTTTTAAAATCTACCCTCTTACCCTCCTGCAGGGCAAGAGGACCAACCTACGAAAGGTTGGCTCAGAGCGCATCGACCACGGCATGCGGGTCAAATTCAATCCTCTGGCATTGTTACTGGATTCATCTCTGGAGGGGGAGTACGACCTGGTACAAAGGGTCATCTATGATGTAAGTGCGTTTTTTATTATATACTATTTGTGAGTGTGACAATTCACTCTTTTTTGTGTTTTTGGAGCTCAGAGGTTGTGCGGTGTTGCAATGATAGTTGGTTGAGACAGGGAAGTTAGCCTGATTCAAACACCACTCAGTGGGTTTAACATCATTAATCATGCTAATGTCCGTTAATGTTCTATGAAATGTATGCACTGGCAAAACGAATTGGATGTAATCCCGATTTTAATCGTAGCTGTTTTCAGGACCCTCCGTTGACTCTTGCATATGAGACAAATGTCTCATACAAAAAGACTTAGAATGGCAATGCAATGTATACTTCTTTTATAGACATGAAACGCTGGTCGACATTCATCAAAATACTTTTTTAAAAGTGGACTATACAAAAAATCTAATCAAGTCAACCTTATGTTAAATGTCTAAATAGTGTACCATTGATTTTAAATGCATCATGCATAAAATTGTAGGTCCTTTTTTTCTGCCTCAGACACAAGTCTAAGTTCACATAATTTCAACCTTCCCGAAGTCCTAACCTTAGCTGTAAGTTGTAACAATTGATAATGACTACGAAGATGTCTTTAAGCTTTTTCACCCTTTGCCTTCTAGGTTGATGACCCCAGTCTGCCCAATGATGAGGGCATAACAGCCCTTCACAATGCTGTCTGTGCAGGCCACACTGAAATTATCAAGTTCCTGGTGCAGTTTGGGGTGAACGTGAACGCTGCGGACAGCGATGGCTGGTGAATCAGTGACAGTTTCCATTTGTCTCTTGTTGTAACTTTTACAATAGTAATTGTTACTTCAAAGTGGAAGTTTTCACATTAGTTATGTTTACTTAACATCAGTTAAAGTTTATAGTGTCACTTCAAAGTAACTTAAAAAGTAGCTATTTTCACTTCATTGTGCATTTACATGAGAAGAGCAAGAACATTAATATGTCCAAACAGATTTTTTTATATGGACATAGCTATGCTTCTGTTAAGCAAATGGAGAAAAACCAACACATCATGCCCCATTAGTCAACTCCAGCAACCCAGTCCAAGACTGTCATTGTGTATATGTGCTGATGGCATTTTGTCCTCCACAGTCTGGAGAGATCAGTCTTTCCTTCTTCCAGATCTTTGTCTCATTTCCTTCCCTCTTGTATCTCTGGCCTTGTTTCAACCCCAACCTTCCCCTAATTCTAACTCCATCTCTTGCCAAGGACCCCACTGCACTGTGCCGCCTCCTGTAACAACGTGCAGGTGTGTAAGTTCTTGGTGGAGTCCGGGGCGGCAGTGTTTGCCACAACCTACAGTGACATGCAGACAGCAGCCGACAAGTGTGAGGAGATGGAGGAGGGCTATGCCCAGTGCTCCCAGTTCCTCTACGGTGAGACCACTGGTACCGAGGGCTTAACAACCAAAACAAAACCGTTATCAAAACCAACATTTTCTCAAAGCAACCAAAAAAGCTAACCAAAATTTGCAAATATCACCCAATTTTTATACTTGTGTTTTGATCTTGACACAGTTTCAAGTTTTACCCACTTTTGGTAACCTCACGCACCCTAATATTCACTTTTTCCCTGTCCAGGTGTGCAGGAGAAGATGGGAATTATGAACCGCGGGGTGGTGTATGCCCTGTGGGATTACAAGGCAGAGGGCGATGACGAGCTGGCGTTCCAGGAGGGTGACTGCATGACAGTTCTTCGGCGCGAGGACAAGGATGAAACAGAGTGGTGGTGGGCGCGCTGTGGTGACCAAGAGGGCTACATTCCACGGAACCTGCTAGGTGTAAGCAGAAGACAAGGGCGGGACTTCAGATTACCCACTCTGAAACTCCTGCATAATGGAAATGCAGAAAACAATAAAAGAAAACAATAATTGGTTTCTTGATGGTCCTTTAAGGGTTCTTCAAAATAAAAGTGGGGGAACTGTTAATATCTTTAAAGGGCTGTAAACCTGACCAAATTAGAATGCAATCACTGCAGACATTTCAGATGATGCTACGGGCATGCTCTTAATCCTCATTAATATATATAACACTTTGAAGTCACACAAACAACTGTTGGTGGCAACTGTAAAAAAAAAAAAAAGAAGTTAAATAGCAGTAAATCCTACTGCAGTGCAAAACATGGTTCTACAAAAGTAGCCTTTTCCCCACATCAGAGCGTTACAAGTGATTGCTGCACATCACTAGTTCGTGTTTTGCGTGCATGCCCATGGCATTCTGCAAACGTAATTGATTCTTTGCCTTGTCCCCTATAACGAGAAAAAATCAATTGAAAAACTAACTGGAATGAAGGGGGAACATTTTTAAATAAAAACCTTACAATAACCTGGTTGCATAATTGTGCACACCCTTAAACCAATACTTTGTTGAAGCGTCTTTTGATTTTATTACAGCACTCAGTCTTTTTGGGTAGGAGTCCATTAGCATGGCACATTTTGACGTGGCAATATTTGCCCACTCTTCTTTGCAAAAGCGCTCCAAATCTGTCAGATTGCGAGGACATCACCTGTGCACATCACTCTTCAGATCACCCCACAGATGTTCAATTGTTTTCAGGTCAAGGCTCTGGCGGGGCCATTCCAAAACATTAATCTTCTTCTGGTGAAGCCATTCTTTTGTTGATTTGGATGTGTGCTTTGGGTCGTTGTCGTGCTGAAAGGTGAACTTCAACTTTCTAACGGGCGCCTGAAGGTTTTGTGCCAAAATTGCCTGGAACTGTTCATAATTCTCTCCATTCTGACTAAGGCCCTGGTTCCAGCTGAAGAAAAACAGCCCCAAAGCAGGAGGCTACCACCACCATGCTTCACTGTGGGTATGGTGATCATTGGGTGATGTGTAGTGTTGTTTTTGCGCCAAACACCTTTTGAAATTAAAAGTTTAACCTTGGTTTCATGAGATAAAACCCCATTTTCCCACGTGTTTTTGGGAGACTTAATGTTTGTTTTTGCAAACCTCAGCCTCGCTTGGATGTTTTTCTTTATAAGAAAAGGCTTCCGTCTTGCCACCCTACACCATAGCCCATTCATATAAAGAATATGGGAGATTGTTGTCACATGTAGCACACAGCCGGTACGTGCCAAAAATCCCTGCAGCTCCTTTAATGTTGCTGTAGGCCTCTGGGAAGCCTTCCTTACCAGTTTTCTTCTTGTCTTAATAATTTTGGAGGGACATCCACTTTTTGGTCATGTCCCTCTTGTGCCATATTTTCTCCACTTGATGATGACTGTCTTCACTGTGTTCCATGGTATATCTAATGCTTTGGAAATTATTTTGCACCCTTCTCCTGACTAATATCTTTCAACAATAAGATCCCTCTGACGCTTTGGAAGCACCCTGTGGACCTTGGCTGGTGCTCTGAAATGCAACTAATAAAATGTTTAGAAAATCCTACTAGCTGCACTTTATTGGTGATTAATCAGAGCTATTTAAATGATAGCATGTGTGTAATGACTTCTATTTAACATAAGTTTGAATGTGGTTGATTAATTCTGGACACAGCCACTTCCCCATTTATAAGAGGGTGTGCACAATGTCGTTATTGTAAGGTTTTTATTTTTCATTTTTCCCCCACAAAAATGTCATTATGTTAATCAGTTGAATTGTTCACATTTTAGGTCACATTAAGAGGGGAAAAGTTCTGACATGATTTATCTTTGTTTCATTCTTTTACATCACAAAACCTGGCATTTTAACATTGGGGTGTGTAGTCTTTTTATATCGACTGTACATTGCTATAGGCTGAAGCAAACAAAAATGCTGGTCGTCGTTAGGCCTGGGCTTTCGGGCTGAGCCCTGGATGTTTTGACCCAAATCAGGAATTAAAATGACAATTTCTGCTTGTTTTTGTGCTGACATTAAGGCAAATGGAATGGGTCTAAGAAATGCTCTCGTAGAGAGCAGATGTTTTCATAGGGAACACTTTTGTTCAAATTCGCCGGCTTGTTACTTGCAAAACAGAGTATCGCACATTTCTTTGCAGTGTGACTCGCGAACGATGCAAAGCGATGTTGCGTGTAACAGAGAATTACAATAAAAATATAATACCCAGTGCTTTAGTTCACTTGATATTCGGCTAAAACAAGCAGGAGCAAGACACACTCATCCAGAATTCCAAATGGTTCCCACCATAATGTCTAATGTTTTTGTGTCCCGGGGGCCTTCACATTGGTTAATAGGAATGCCACTATTCATAGTTATACATTGCTCACCCATTGAAATAACCGTAACTTTCTCAACACAATTTTGAACAGATGTTGGCAGGTAGATAACACCAACCACTTGCATTGATTGACACTTTCCTTGGGATCATAAAATACACAATGAAATACAGCATTAAATGTTGATATAGGTAATTAATTGTTGAAATGTCATTAATTGTTGAAACAGGCCATTAAATGATGAAATATGCCATTAAATGCTGAATTACACTAGGAAATTATGAAATATATCACAATATTATGAAAAAGACCATGATATTATTAAATACTTCTCAATAATGATTTTTTTTAAGAAGTCTGTTTTTAGAAACCTTTGTTTTCAATGACTAGGGATTTTGATACACGATTAAAATATAAATTATTAACTTTATCAGGCTTCAATGGATATTTACTATCTGCTTTTCTATACACATCTTCCAATCTATGGCTTTGTTTTTGAGGCACTGGAATAACTCCCTAGTCTTTGTAGTTTGTAGTCTGTCTGTAACCTGCCAAAATGTAGAAAAAATATTATACTTTCTGAAAGCACATTGTATCATATTTAAATTGTATTTTCTTCTTTTTAGCTGTACCTGCGAATCAAGCCACGGCAGAGGAGCTTGGCTTAAATTATGCCAGCACATTTCATGCTACTCCCCATGCTACTCCACACCAATTTGAAGAACAAGATGTAAATATATATATATATATCTCAATCACTACATTTCAAGCTTTTGGTCTATTGGACAGGATTGTGAAGGATAATTACATTACACTTCACAAACATGTCCAATGGACCAAAATGTTGATAATGCTTTAGTTAACTGAGCAGGAATGTATACACCATGCAACATTTCTAATGGAGATGTTTCTATACAGTACTTTTCTTGTAGAAGTGTGCTTTTTGTCTGCGCACACTCATTTTGTAACTGTTTGTAAAAGTGGCATTTTGAATTGTAGTTTTTTATGCCATGCCAAGAGACAAGCTTATACATGCGCACAAGAAGGAATAAACTAAAACAACCATTGGTTGTCTACTTGACAATTTCCCATTATCATATGAGCTTACATGTTTGGGGGGGATAGTTCCTCCCAGATTTTATGACATGTAATGTTGTGGTTTTGTTATTATTTTTTACGAACAGGTTACATTGAATTTTTTTTGTACTTTATGTAGCCTGGTATGTTGTGCAATGAAAAGCAAGCAAGTAATGAATGTTGAATGCACATGGTTAATGGGCCTTGTGCCACATCACCTCCTAATCCAGTGCTTAATTTTGTCTGGTCCAATTGCAGGGCTGCCCAAAGCTGTTCTTACAGTTAACATCAGGAGGGTGGCTCTCCTGGAACAGGGTTGGGCAGGCCCACACATTGACTAGACAGAATGTCAAGCATTTTTTGGTAACACTTTTTATACTAATATACATGATTAAGCATTGAACATGCACACCAATGCATTACCCAATTTAAATGTAATAAGAGTTGACTTTTTATAGTTTATTCATGCTTAGCCTGTTCATTAATGTCCAAAAAGTGTGGGGACATTTAAGGAGAAATTTAATATGACAATTATATAACGTTGCTTTCAGTTATAGTGCAAAAATCACATTAAGTGTGCAATTCAGTCAGACCCGCAGTGCAGTAGTTTTGTAGATCTTTCCTGTATAGTAAAATGAACTCAGCGCTTAGTATTTGGTTCTATATAAAAACCAACCACAATTACCAGAGAAATCCCACACACTGGTAAGCCTTTCAGAAATAAGTGTTTAACCGGGGGAAGATTATTGTAAATGAAGTCACTGCCTAAACTTTGCTATGCCAGGCTTGTATGAGTTGCAGCGTAAATGTGTTTTGTGAACAATCTGTGTTGACTATCAAGGCAAGTTTAGCTCTTAGAAACAAAATAAAAACAGTTGCACAAATATTTTTTGCATTTCATGTCTATGAAATTGTTACAATAAAACATGTTTAATCTTATTTACACAACTTTAATACAATGCATACAGATACTGCAAAAACTGCCACTTCTAATAAAATAAAAACAGCATTTAGTAATTTTACATTTAAAAGAGCTCAGCATGCTTTCTGCATTACATTTCTATATTTCCTATGACCAGAAACATTACATACTTTAAATATCTACTGATGCTTGAATGAACTGTATGCATCACGTGTCACAAACTATAAAACCTGTATAAATTTTTTCAGGAGTCTCACTACTTGATTAATACAAAAACATTGCACGCCTCAATGCCTCCAACTGGGTACAATGACCTCTCCTTCATGCAGAAGCATTTAAAAAAATACAAAGTGCAAAATCATGAACCATTATTTTAGTGCATCAAAATGCTCTCTGTATAATACTACATTCAATGCTTTATTCATAATTGCACGCAATCTCAAAGTATTTGGGAGTAAAGAGAAAAATAAATATTTAGGATTCAATTTTGGCTGATTCGATTTATCTAAAATTACTAATGAGCATGCAGACTCTAAACATCTAGCTGTACTAAGCTGCCTAGTACAAGAACAAGCCAGAAGCTTTCATATATACAGCACTGTATGGGCCGACATTATAATAGGGTCAAAAAAAGTGGTGACGCTACTAAGAAACACATCACATTACTTAAATTACTTGCCTGTGCATTTCCTTCAGAATTAGGTCGACAACGCAACAGTCCTTTCCGTCATCAGTAAAACCCTAAGATTATTGCCGCCCTACATAAACTGTCGAATTAGACATTTAGAAAATGTTTAGGGTGGATGTTCGTACCACAAACAAACAGCACAGCCTACCTTGCCTTACTAGTGATTAAGGCAAATGAAGTGCAGAACAGGCAAACCACATACTGTTTTTGAAAAAGAAGGGAGGGGATTTTGAATTCAAAAGTGTGAACAAAGAGCTTTTCTTTCTGCAGAGGACCACAAGTCTGGTCCACTGCCATATATTTCCCTTGCTTGTCAAGGCAATGCTAATTGATACAACCTGTTTTCACAGTTGATTAATACTCGTGAAATGCTAGATATTTTGGATAAGTCCAAAGGCATGTTGACAATGAGCTAAAACAAAACAAAAAAGCATCTGAAAGGTATGCTTTGTGTCTGAAAGGTATATTAATCACACTTTGTCTAGCCCAGCAGAACTGAGACAATACATTTAAACACTAGTATAAGTTATAAAATGACCTTCCAGGGATGCTTTTTTTGTGTCATCTGGACAATTCCTATCGAATTTGAAAAAAATGCATGAACTGGAGTCCCTATTCAAGTCAATGATTTGTCCAGTTCTGTTACTTGTATTTCTGTATATTTAACCCTAACCAATTGGGAGGTCCGAGAAATAGCTTTTGAAAAACTGCCCCCATGGTGTTTGGAGTGGAGAGGGATGTAAATGGTTCCTTTGAGCAATTTGAGGCAGCACAAAACAATCAGTGAAAGCTAACTCAGTCACACAGGGTTGATTTTTAAGATGCCAACACTTGCTGAACCCACCCAAGTCAAAGATTCACCACCAAGAAGTATCAAGATCCTTCAATAAGGATTCTATTAGGACACACTTAGATACAAACAAATGGGGATAAAATACCAGTGAGTGGTTATATACCAATCTACTATGATGAGGTGCAAAGGAGAGGAAATAAGGGACACCTTGAGTTAAAACAAACTTCACCCTTCCTTCCTCATCTCCTCTCCTTCGCTCCACTTTTTCTCTGCTTTCCTCTTTTCCCTCTATCTGTCTATCTTCCTCTGGTTTTGGTCATGGGTGTGGTTCTGGTCGTGCGAGTTGGGCAGAAGGCTGGTGACGTGGCCAATGCCCTTGGTCACACCCTCCCTGAAGAGCAGCTTGGCGCCCATGCGGAGATACTCAGGGTGTTTGATGAAGCGGAAGCAGACGACGGCCCTCTCGCCTGTGCGAAGCTCCTCCTGGTGGCAAAGGGGAAGGGTAAACTCATAAAGCAGCAGTCACAACTAACTGACAAAAGTTGTGAATTGTTGCAGTGGAACGTACTTTGAATAGATTTACCCTGATTCCGGCTATATATCACAGTGTTTGTTCTACATCATTTATCCTCCTAGTAAGTGGGTTTATAAAACTATAATAATGTATGTATGGCCTTGAGTTGTACAGCAGCCTTAAGTTGACCTGCAGCCTTCAGTCTACATGAGAAATGTCTGGAGCAAATGTATGTTTTTTTTTCCATAAATCACCCCCATACAATTGGCTCTCTCAATAAAAGCATAAATGCCTGAAAATATATCCCACCATAAAGATATATAATAAAAATATGTAAAGTTGATTATCAGAGCTAACTTTTCCATGGAGACAGTCCACAGTGGCTGTCTGTCGTATGTTCCCCACATGAACAGTCACTTGGAAACCCCGACGGAATGTTGTGGCGTGAAAGAGAAGAACAATGGCTGCCTCAAACTGCCAGCAGATAGTGGGGTTCATCTTCGGGCTGACCATCACCATACCCTATCCAACACACGCACGCACGCACGCACACACACACACACAGTTATACAAGTTTCAGGTTTGTCTCATTACAAAGATTTAAACTCTAATGACAGTAAAGGATGTAGGATTGAGGATTGAGAACATAACTGAACAAAACATTTTTATCAACAACTGGGTATAAATATATTTGCACTGGTATCAAATAATTTGGCATACAAAATTAGAAAATAGCTAAAATTTTGGAAAGGGTGTGTGATGTGTGATGTGGTATTAGCCTCTGACCTTTCGGAGAAGCGAGCGGTCAAAGTTGCCCAAGGCCAATGTGGCAGCCTGACCTGCCCTCAACACCCTGCATGCTGAGCGGTTCCTCTGGATGCTGCCCACCTTCAGCTTCAGGAAGCGTCCCTCATCTGTGGGGCCAACCACTAGCCTTTCGCCCTCGCAGCAAACACCACTGGCCATTGGAATAAAACCAATATTATTTCATAACACAGGAGAACTCTCCAGGGCAAGCATTTTGAGGAACACTTAAAGCACTCAAAGCAGCCCATTTTTAAATCCATCTGTTTCAGTTTTTTTTGCATTGTTACAGAAAGAATTGGCTGTTGTATTATGTTGCCATCAACTTTCAAAGTTTAACATGTAATTTGCAAATCAGAATCATATTCCATTGCTTAGTAAATATACACACAATTACCATTATTATTGATGTAATTGTTGCATCTACCGGTTGACAACATAGTGTCTTTGGTATTCATAGCTCTTCATTTTCTCCACATTCCACATATGTTCCGATTGGCACAATTCATATTACCCATTTCAGTATAATACACTGCTCAAAAAGATTAAGGGAACATATGATCAACACAGTATAACTCCAGGTCAATTCAACTTCAGGGATCTCAAGCTGTCCAGTTAGGAACCATAAGCGATTGTGACTGTCACCTGTCTTGGTACAAATGAAAGTGACAACAGGTGCACTGGAGAGGGAACCGCAAGACAACTCCGATAAACAAAAAGGTTTTGTTGGTGGTGGCCATAGACAATTGCTCTCTTATTCTACATGAATGATTCTTCTAAAATTTAGCATTTTTCTAGTGTCCTTGTCACAACTGGTAGCATGAGGCGGTACCTGCAGGTAGTCCAGCTCCTCCAGGATGGCACATCCATACGTCTACCAGTACAGTCTCAAGAGCATGAAGACCGTTACATGGGGAGAGTTGGACAGGGATGTAGAAGAGCATTAACCCAGCAGCAGCAGTACCAGTATCTGCTCCTTTGTGCAAGGAGGAACAAGAGCAGCACTGCCAGAGCTCAACAAAATGATATCAAGTGGGCTACTGGAGTGCATGTTTCTGACCAAACTGTCAGAAACACACTCCATGAGTGTGGCATAAGAGCCCGACGTCCTCTAGTGGGACCTGTGTAGTGTAATGGAAGATGTGTTTCGGAAGTTGCCGCATTGTCTGGCATCTCAACTCACTGGCACATCCTAATCTCACACCAATGGGCCTATTTGCTTTGCGGTGGGGGCCAAGGTAGCCCCTTTATAAATGCAATGGGGAAGTTTGGGATTGTTCTGTCTGGGTGGAATAAATAGGGATGCTTGACTTAGTTCTTGCAGTCTGTCTTCCTTCCATGACTTTTCCTAAATAGACGTATATTGCATTGTTCCATTGAATTCTAAACTGACAAACAGCAAACAATTTAGCAAATGTGTTTTTTTACCCTGTTTTCTTAATGCGCTAACAGGCCATGCCACTTAGCATTGGTAACCAAATGGTACCCAGACACTAATCACCCCCCACTGAATGCATGACGTCAATGGATGAATGTATGATACTTCCAGTTGAATGATTAGATTCTTGGTTGAATTTGAATGAACTTACAAATGAAATACAAAATCTCCATGACCATTCAACAACTTAGACTATTATTCAGAGATATTACAAACGATATATGCTACTTAGCAAACAGGGGTCTTGGCTTATTGTCTAGGCTAATCAAATATAAAAATGTTTTATGCTAAACAATAGAGGACATTGTCTTCCAGTAACCAACAACCAATTCAACAAAGGTATTACACTTTACTGTTTTTATATTAGGAGAGAAATAGAATCTAAATCACACACATCCTACCATGTCTCTTAGAATCTTCACTGCTTATTTAACTGAACATTAATTTTCTACAAAAGAATTACACTAAATAATTATTTATGAAACAAAATACTAACTATTCTTTACCACTAGAGCTATGCATTGGTGTTGAAATCAACTCGGTAGCCCCACTACAACCCCGGGGAGAGATCTGCAAAGACACGCCGTTCATATAGCCTATTCATTTTAGAAGTTGTCTTTCTAATAACTCCTCTTGGATTTTCAATTACTTATTCACCTACGGATTGGCTGTGCAATTTTCATTTTGTTCATTTGTAGGGCCTAATTGGAAATACTAGAGCCTGTGTTCTTAGAAAGAATCTTATAATAATAATCTTTGCTTGCTTACTTTGTTTTCCCAATGTTAAGACCTTCAATATAAATACATTCTTATATCCTTCCAATTCATTAATAAATGTAAACAAACACAAGCTGTAATTAATATTTTGTTGTGTTCTACTATATATCGTTTGATAACGACCCAGTAGATTAACTGATGCTTGGTCTGGATGTGATGCTGTGGAGGAGAATGTGTATGATATTAGGTACAATTAGTATGCTAATGATGCTGAACGGTGTTCGGTTCTGGTGGATACTGAGGGTCTGAAAGGCCTGGCAGTTCTAGTGTTAACAGAAGCTCCCAGCACACCAACCTTATACTTATGAAAATATTAATGTGCAATGAAAAATCACGTAGTTTTATTATAAACATATTAATGTGGAATCCACACTCATAGTAAATGACTTCTGGGATAGGACGAATTAGACATACAGACAATTTCTATGTTCATCATAATGTATGTACCTTATGCTGAGAAATAGTCATGAGCAGGCAATTACCTTGAGCCCAGAGAGGGGCGTTTCTAAAGTTTACTGCCTTTGTATCGACTAGTGGGTTGTCCTGAGTATGGCCAATGAGCTGGTCGTAAAGCGTACTCTGTGATAAGAGATGGCCTGAGTGTGGCCCATGAGCTTAACGTAACACTTACTTTGTGGACAGTGATGGACATGAACCAAGTATGAACCATGAAGAGGGTTTTGAATTACTGTCGCAAATTACGAGCATTCAGGGAGGTAGAAGATAAGAGGCTCACCCCACCCGGGGGGGTTGCCAAACAGATGAAGTTAGATGGCGTAATGTGTGAAAGTTCTGTATAAAAGCCATGGTCCGGACTCAGAACATTGGGGGTGTATCTGCAGAAGGACCTGGCTTTAATGTCTGTCATTATTGTGTGATTTTCATTAAAGTCTATTGGATTCACAAAGTCCTGAGTTATAGTGCATTTGTTTTTAATAAAGAGTAGTGGATTTTCCACGACATGTCTAAAGTAATTCTGGTATCCTTAGCAGATTGTTAGACTTGTTGGGAGGACGTTAATCATGTTGGTAACTATGTTCTGTATTGTAACTTTATTACTTGATTGGAATAAACTGTATTACTTTGGAATATTGTATTACTTGTTAATCTTCATACTCAAGCTCGTAGGGCTGATGATAATTACACATACATAAATATTTCTAAGCGACCAGACTTGTCATCCCAGAGTCCTGGATTGCAAAGCAGTCTGGTTAGGCCCAAGAACATGACATTGACTTGTCATCCCGGAGTCGTGGGTTTCGTAACATTCTGTGCAGCCTGAGCACAGAAAAAACATGCAATTTTACAGAATGGTTTGTGTTAAACGACCTACACCTTACAGGCGCATATGATAACTGATATAGGCACACACGCATACGGAAATCAAAGTGACCAGACTGGTTGTGACCAGACTGGTTGCTACTCAATCCCTTGTTTTCGGTATTTGACTGATGAGGAGCATTGAGGATAACATAGGCCGTGAAACACATGACCTTTTATATTTGGCTTGTGACAAAATGTTGGCTACTTTTTCTAAGAACTTCCAACATATCACAGTCATTTATGATTGTCTATGTTTACAAAAAGTTATGCTGCCTGCAACATAATCCAGAATGACCAGTTTAATGGTGGCTCAGTGATGGTCTAGGAAGGCATATACTTGGAGTGTCACACAGACCTCCATATGCTAGCCAACGGTACCCTGACTGCTGTTAGGTACCAGGATGAAATCCACAGACCCTTCATCAGACCTTACGTCGGTGCAGTGGGCCCAGCTATCAATGGTTGGTGATTTTGGATCCCATTGACCGTTGTGTCATTTAGTTCTCAACAAATCACACAATATACAGTAAAGATTTTGATCTTTAATATATTTTGGTTTATCGAGACCCGATGTGTGACTTACATGTTCCCTTCATTATATTGAGCAGTGCATATCTGCATACAAGGAGATTATCCAAGTTATGTTCAGTTGAGATGTGTCCAGCTAATTGTCAGCCTCTTCCATGTCTGGCCACTCGTAAAGAAATGCGCGCTCATCTTATGATGGGGCAATAATTTGTGCTATGGTCCCATCTATAGCACCAACTACACTGGGTGGTCGGGCTATGGCCATTAGGTCGGCTTAGTTTCAGTTCTCTTTGTAGTTGAAAAACATCACGAGGAAACCAAATGATTTGTCGGATGATGTGGGGTCTGAAGAGTGCATTTATTGTTTGATATAGTATTGTACTGACAGATGACTGAGATATATGCAGTTTGTTTATGCTGCATAGCTATAGTTATGTCCGGAAATATTTGGACACTGACACAATTTTCATTATTTTGGCTCTGTACTCCACCACAATGGATTTAAAATGAAACAACCAAGATGCAATTGAAGTGCAGACAGCTTTAATTCAAGGGGTTGAACAAGAATATGAAACCTTTAGGAAAACAACCACTTGCAGTCTCCTTAATTCAGGGGCTCAAATGTAATTGGACAAATTAACACTATCATAAATGAAATGTTCATTTTCAATACTTTGTCAATAACCTTTGTACGCAATGATTGCTTGAAATCTTGAACGCATGGACATGGACAGGTTGATCTTACAAGATCCAAAGAATGCTGAACTAGGATGGCTTTTTTAGATGTTGTCCAGTTTAGATGTTGTCCAATTGTCCAGTTTCTTTTGGTCCCTTGACAAAGAGGGAGCTACATAATAAAGAGCTGTAATTCCTATAATTCCTAAACCTAAAGCTGAGAGACTGCACGTTAAGCCTGCATTCATTATTTAACTGTAACTTTAATGTATTTTCAGCCAAAATAACGAAACTTGTGTCAGTGTTCGATGTTTTGCGGACCTAACTGTTCATTTTTCCTGTGGCCAAGTAGCATCAAAACGTTGACATCCGGTGTTACCGGGTTGTTTCTGTTTATTGGTAAAGTGATTGCATCAATGACTAGCTCTATTATATCATAATACAAGCGAGATTAAGGTGATACCTTATGAAAAGCTCAATATCATTAAATGTTTCTAAAACATCAACCTGATTACAAGGCAGATTCCCGGCAACCACCCCTTTAGGATTGTTTGTGATTAGATCTTACTGACTTAAGAGTCCTCTTGACAACCCCTACCTTTTCACAGATTCAGGAGCTGGTTTTAGCGCTTAATGGCTTTGTGAAATACTTTTGGGCCAAAAATGTTTTTTTTAAGATCAGCAAGTTGGGAGCTACTTTTGGCCTTAAGATGTTTTGTGAATACGGTCCCTGTTGTTTATATCGAGGATGAAGACCAATTAAGTCTGTAACTGAACAAAATATTTTTTTTGTGGGGGGGGGAGATCAACTAAGAGCACAGAAAGTGAATGAGGCAATATAAAAACGTGTAAGCATCCCTACTCCGTTTGGAAAACTAATGAAAAAACAACATCATAAATAAATATATAATACATAAGTACAGTACACCAGTAAAATCAGTTTAACTGTCCTTGTCATATACTTGGGTCCTGGAACAGTGCTACATCAATCCATAATTTTGTTATGATTCCAATCAATACAACATTTGGCGGACTGACCTGTAGAGAGTTCCTCCCACCACTGTTCCCACATCTGGCACTGTGTAGATCTCATCTACCTACATACACAAGTAGAAGAATGAAGAAGTATATACAGTGTAAGTAAATAGTTTCAACATTTCTCAAATTCACAGAATCTCCAGAAATTCAGGTTGGAAGATTCCCAAAACTAGAAAAAGAAATCTTGATATCTTTCATTCAAGATAAAAAAAACAAGACTTTTGTGGAAAATTCCAAATATTTTAAACCCTATTTGCCAGCAGTGTAGTAATAATGTAAACAAATACCTTAGTATTCAAGGGTAACAAAAACTGTTGGACTGAGTATAATATATTTATGCAATAAGGCCAGAAAGTGTGTCCGGAGATGCCTCATTGCTATCAAAAAACAGTTTCCAATGCAGTTAGAGTAGAAAAAGTGATGTGATATAACTGTGGCATACATTCTCAAATACCACAGCTATTAGACAATGAACACCCAGTATCCCACCTACTTAAAAAATATTTATTAGCTAATGTGTACATTATTGTGTTAGTTGAGTGTACACAGACCCATGATATGCATACGCTTTAATAACTGACAGAAATAATTGCACAAAAAAAGCCTGAAATGCCTGAAATAAAGAGGCATTTCAAGAGACAACAGATTTTTTTTATCCTATTCGTTGCTATGTCTGAGTGTAGGTCAACTATATTACCTGGAACTCGGTGAGCTGCTGCATGAGCTCCTCCTGCTCTTTACTATTGCTTAAGGGAGGTAGGATGTTGAAAAAAACCTTGACCAGGTCAAGATTCTCCCCGGACACACTGGACAGGGTGAAGATAGGTGTAATGCTATGAAACAGAGAAAAACAGACAATAGCTGCGTTTTGAGGTGATTCTTCTACCATATTGCAAACTAGCAAATGTGTTGCAATAGTTGTCATAATTAGGTAATGTAAACATTTTGGTTGGGGTCATTACCACAACTTCTTTCTGGATGAAAAATGATTCATGTCAAGTCAAATAATTTGATTCCAATAACTGAAGAACCGAATTACAACCAAATTAAGCTATCTTTCAATAGTTGCTCAAAGCGTTTGAGTGCTTGTTTTACTTTTCTGCATCCTAAATATGTAATTAGGTAATTAAGATTTTTTTATTCAGAGTAACTAAACATTTTTACATTTAAAATAAAAAAATATACAAAATACGTTTATTCCATTTTGATGGTCCTTGAGTCAAACAAAAACTGTTATATGGTAGATTATTTTAATATTGCATGAACATTGTTGTACATTTCTGTAGTTTCTTATGTCCAGCAGCAGCTACCTGGACGACTGAGCAAACTGTTGTGCAGCTGTGACGGCATCGTCCGGGCAGGCAACCACCATCGGCACCTTGTTACAACCGGGAAGCTTGAGGACATACTCCAGCTGGCGAACCGTGCGTTCCACTGTGCCCCTGGCACATAGGTCGACCTTGCTGACCACAATAAAGATGGGCACCTTCAGAGCCATGGCCAGGCCCAGGTGTTCTCGAGTGGTACCAACTGAAGGGGAACAAAATAATATTTTCTTGGTGATGTTGGCATACAGTAATTTAACCAAACTAGTCTTTAAAACAATTCTGTTAATTACACTTTTGGAAATGGATAATTGATACTTGAGCAACTTAAAAAATAAGAAATATTCATATTTCCTTAGTCTTCATATTTGTGACCACGTTGTACATGGATTTCTGGTAGGAAATAGACTATGGGATTCAGTAGGACATGTGGAACAACCAACCCAGCATCACAGGAATTATGTTCATATACAACTCATTGGTAAACTACGGTTATGTTCAGTATGAACATAAATCCGTAGCATTACCTAATTTCACAGCTCTAAACACATCTGACAATGACTGAGAACAACAAGCTAGGACGATATGTCACACTGAAATACATTATGTTCATATACACTGATCAACCATAACATTATGACCACCTGCCTAATATTGTGTTAGTCCCCTTTTGCTGTCAAAACAGCCCTGACCCGTTGAGGCATGGAGTCCACTAGTATTCTGAAGATGTGCTGTAGTATCAGGCACCAAGACTTTAGGACCAGATCCTTTAGGTCCTGTATGTTGCGAGGTGGGGCCTCCATAGATCTAACTAATTTGGACAGCACATCCCACAGATGCACAATTAGATTAAGATCTGAGGAATTTGGAGGCCAAGTCAACACCTTGAACTCGTTGTTCTGTTCTTCAACCCATTCCTGAACCATTTTTGCTTTGTGGTAAGCCGCACTATCCTGCTGAAAGAGAACAATGCCATCTGGATGTATCATTGCTATGAAAGAGTGCACCTGGTCAGCAACAATGCTTAGGTAGGTAGTACATACCAAAGTAACATCCACATGAATGGCAGGACCCAAGGTTTCCCAGCAGAACATTGCTCAAAGCATCACACTGCCTCCGCCGGATTGTTTTCTCCCCATAGTGCATCCTGGAGCCATGTGCTACGCACCCCCACTACGCACTCCAATTATGGAGATACCCAGTTGTCTAACATCACAATTGTGCCCTTGTCAAAGTCACTCAGATCCTTATGCTTGCCTATTTTTCCTGTTTCTGAAAGAAACTTTGAGAACAGAATGTCCACTTGCTGCCTAATATATCCCACTCACTGACAGGTGACATGATAACGAGATTATCAGTGTTATTTACTTTACCTGTCAGTGGTCATAATGTTATGGCTGATCGGTGTGCATTTTGATAAGACTATTCTCTTTTGTTAAAATACCATTTACTATCACTATGCTCATTGTTCCTAATTGAACATCATTCAACCATTTGGTGAATATTCTTTATGTATTTTACATGATTTTGCACACTACATTCAGATTGAAATGTACAAAATTACAACCCTAAGGCCATAGATTTGTATGCGACCTTAGTGGGATTCAAACACATAACGCTGTTGAAATTATAAGCCACAAAAGACCACTGCACTGCCCATGTACAATAAAACACCATCCAATACATGACTGTCACAATATCAGATTTGCACTACACGGTTATCGTGGCCAAAAAAATTCATGGTAATAATATTTTCACAGTATCTATAGAACATTTGAAGAGAGAAAAGGCTTTCAGTCAAATCATCTTCAACTTTGTTTAATGTTTTTATTATCTTTTTTGGCAAAATCTACTCAAAATATAAGTGTATGGAGGAGATGAGAGTCTAACCATAACTGTACGAATAATAAAAAAAATATAAACATACAAAAATAACAATTACACTTAATGGATAGTGAATAGGCAACCAGATGAACTGATAAACAAAAATTTTTGGAAGAATTTTTTTTTTGCCTAGTGAATAGACTACAAAAAGGTGTTCATTCAAACACTAGTGTCCAGTGTACAGGTCCAGACTCGTAGTTTATTCATTTGCAGTCTCAGGGATGTACATCTCCAGCCAAATTACTAATTAATGCAAATTACACAAATTTGCATATGTAAAATCGATAAACGTTACCAAATTTCAAGTAGGGATAGCCTAAACTGGTTTAAGAATGTTGGTTTTGTGTTTGTAGCTTTAACGGTTATAAAAAGGTACAGCGTAATAGTTCATTCCTACTATTTACGCTAATTAGCCTATATAAAAACAATAAACATGTCATTATACGAAGCGGCAACAGTCTAAATGTTTGAATGAGTATCAGTTTTGTGTCTGTAGCACGAACGATTGAAAAGATACAGCCTAGTAGTTAAACAACATTAAATACGCAAATTAGCAAAGAACTTTTAATAATTTGTATTAGAGATTGTCTAATGTGTGAAACAAAGTTAGTTTTGTGTCTGTAGCTCAAACAGTTAAAAAGATACAGCCTAATAGATAATTAACGGTAAATACACAGATTAGCATACATAAAATCAATGGTTTCATTATATGAACTGGGGATAGTTTCAACTTTTGAATGAAAATACGTTTTTTCTGTACCTTGAACGGTTCTAAAGAATTTGCCTAATAACAAATTAATGCTAAATACGCTAATCAGCATAGGTAAAGATAGTCTAATTAGTCAACACTAATTATGCTAACTAGCATCTTTAAAAATCAATAAAGTTTCATCATATGACCTGGGCATAGGGTAAACATGCAAAAAAGGTTGGTTTCATGTCTGTAGCACGAACGGTTCAAGAGTCATAGCCTAACAATGTAAATTAGCAATTATACAGTCATTAAAATGTTCTGACTGCAGGTTCTGTAGGCTACTTTGTAAAGATCAAAGTCATTGGAGGCACAGCAGGGGCATCATCAGGCCAGGGTGTTGAGGGCTAAATCCCTGAATGTTTTATGAATAGCCCCAGATCTCCCATTTCTTTTGTTTTACAAAAATTATATAAAAACAAGAAACCAGGCAAGCCTAGTTCAGCCAGTCCGCCATAGAAAGTGTTACCTTCTCGAGATTCAAACCCGGGTCACCCACGCGGAAGGCTGTGTCGTTTGCCACTACACCAGAGCTGTACATATGAAAGATGTTAATATAGCCTTGTGTCTACCCTGAACAAATTATATTTTGCCACTGGCCATTTCAGCTGATTAGCCATTTGTGAATGATATTGATACGGTTAAACTGACCAACGTTTCTTACTAAGTATACCTCCACCACAAATGGCACCTATGAACTGTATTGCATTTGCACTGGACGGTTTTAACAGCATATTAGCCAATAATAGGCTTTACCAATATCTATTAACTTACTGGAACAGTCAAGAATTGAGCAATTGCTAAAGCTATTTCATTTCATGGCATAAGAGTGTACTTTTTCTTTAATGGCATAATTACATACTTTTTTCTTTCATTCATGAATGACACTGATACAATAACTATCAATAAAGGTGGAGATAACTAACTTTTTCATCAAGTAAAAAGACGAGAGAACCATAAATAGTCGCAATAATTGCTCTCAATAGATACAAACTTAGATCTTCCATGTAAAAGGCACTACATTACATGTTTCAGCAGTCGCTAGACACCATTGAGCATTGTGTTAAACTGACTAATGTTTCTTATTGGGTTTACCTTCATCATAGCGTCTATGAACTGTATGGCTTTTGCCACTGGCAGTTTAAAAAGCTTATTAGCCAGTAATAGGCTTACTAGTATCTACTATCGTCCTAGGAATATTCATAAGACTTGAGCAATTGCTAGCGAGACTACAGTTTTAGTTAAGGCTTACTATAACTTAACTACTGTATGTTGTAGCCAGCAAATGTGTTTGTCTATACTCACCCAAAATCCACCAGAAACAGTCGCAATATTACCGTGAACTGTTTTATTTCAGACTTACTATAATGTAGATACTGAAGGTGTTAGCCAGTGAAGTTCTTGTCTATACGGACTAATTCATAATGCGTACTTCGCTTTGCCTGTGAGGAGATCTGAACACGGGACCTATAGTTTGCAGGTCCGTTTCGCTAACCACTACGCTATTTAACAAGGGGTGGTCGGTCAGTCAGTCGTTCACTCAGTAAGAGACCTTTGCTCTTCTTTGAGGGCTCCAGTTACGCTGTCCGGCAAAAAATTAATATAGCACCAGATCCATTCATCTGTCATTCCGCTCACGCATTATAGTCCTCAAAAACAATATGATATCGCTGATAAAAAAACAACTGTTTTGGGTCCTCTGGGTGTCATTCAAACCGCACATCTATACTACTGCACGTGCGCATTTTGTATAAGGGGAGAAAGAGAGAGCGCACCAGTTATACGGCTTGCCATTGCTGGCATCTGGTGTTAACTAATTCAATAATTCTATTGAAGGGCAGCTATGGATATAAGAAGCTTTTTCAAAAAGAAAAGGGATCATGAAGGTGGAGGCACAGGCGAGCCCAGAGGAGGTGGAGGACATGTTGTTATCTCCTATATGTAGCAAATGAGTCAGGACATGATTGCCACTGTCTCATATAAAGTTCCAAGCTCAGGTTGGTGAAGAGGGCTTCACAGCTAGCTAGTCAAGCTCAGTGGTTCTGAAACGTTTTTGTCACAAGGCACACCATTAAATGAAAACAAGTATTTCCAAGGCACCCTTTAAAATCTGATTATAGCTATATAAATCATAATAAATAAAATTATTTCCAAGGCACTGGCCAGTTCCCAACGCACAACAGTGTGCGACGGTCTAGCTAGCATGCACTCACTGATATTTTTTAACACTGGCTAAGCATAGAAAGTGGGATGACCTTTGCAGAATCCAACTGATAATTCTCCGGTAGGAGAAACCCTATTGTTATTGTTAGCATTATTATTATTACTAAAATGCTTAATAACTCAAAATGTCCTTGGTAAAAATGCTATAAACTTGCATACTGTTAAAATAGGCCACATGCAACAACCACACCGATACCTAACCCAATTTCTCCACTAGGGGCACTATAATACACAAATACATTTCCTAATATCAAAATTATGCCATTTTCACCCCATTTGTCCTACCATGCAGATTTTCTTGTACCCACCTCATTTCTCATGATGAAAAAAACAAGTCTCTAGAACTCAAAGTCCACCATGATGGATTTTTCTGTACAATGAAAATGTGTCCAAAACTACAAAAATCTTCTTATGAACCGGAAATCGAATACATTTTTCCTTTGGCATACAGGTGTCTTATACCTGCCTCTCTTAAATCTTTTCAGGAATAAGAGAACTTGCAAAATGGAGTAGAATATGTCTGACTACTGTACAATATATGTATGCACAATATGCAAGTGTGCAATTCTTTATTGGAACAATAAAGTTGGTTGATTTTTTAAAAGACGGCCAAATGGCAGCTGACAGATATCTTTCCATTTTCAACTCAAACTAATGCTAATCAATGCCTTAAAAACTGTTGTTCTCCAGGACCGTACATCGGATTTACTCGTCAGTATATTTCCAGACTCTAGGCCATACTTTTCAACAGGGCTGACAACAAACACATTTCTATGTTAAAAATATACAGAGCTATGATTTCACAAATGTGTCCCCTTATGCTAATGACCACTAAGATTTTAAACCGTTTGAGCTACAGACAGGAAACCAACTTTGTTTTACTAACTCGAAAACATTTATAGATTTTACGTATGCTAATTCGCATAATTAGCGTTAATTAACTACTAGGCTGTATCTTTTGAACAGGGCTGGACTGGTAATCTGGCATACTGAGCAAATGCCCGGTGGGCCGAGGCACTTTTGGAGCCGGCAAAAACTTTTTTTTTTGCCAATGATCAGCCCACAAAGCAGAGACAGCGGCCCATTCTGACGGTGTGCTAAACTGGTCTGGTTACTCTCTAATGAACATATACTATATCTAACCAAATTAAATTAAACGTTTTCAAAGTGGCTTAGCGGCAAGAATCCAAATATATTTCAATGCAAGTGCAGATAGTTTGAAAGTGCCTGTTGATAGCCACTGAGCTGTTTATCAGTCTTACTTTACTGATGGACTGGGTTTTCCACCTGGCTTTTTTTGGTCTACTCATAATAGCTGGTCATAATCACACACACACCTGGAGGAATGACTGGTCAATCAGGTAGATAATTACCGAAATAAGTGACTTGTACACTTTTGTGAAGACAATTGAAACATTACAATAGCTCGGCATAATCACCCCAACCCCCCATCCCATGAGACACACCTAGCTATCTGCACTGATGGATCTGCTAAAAAGCCAACATGAAATAAATGTTACAGTATTATTTAATAAATTATTGCAAATCATCAGGCAAAGCAAGCTACCCAACGAACAAGCTAGAAACCAGGAAATATATGATAGCTGTTAAAATTAGCTAGCTAGGTAACAACGTTAACAGTAACACCAGTAGCTATAGTTAGATAACTAGCAATACAAACGACTTTGACAACACGCTGAAAATGAAAACCTGTAGCTAGTCAGCAAATGTCGGACATACCCGTCCGTATACATGTAGGAATGTTTCACAGATGATTACTGTAATTACAAGATCACAAAGCTGTCTTTGTGCTGCTGTTCACACTCAAGGTGTTCAATGCTCCAAGAATCTGTACATCTTTCATTGTCTCTATCATAGCTGCCCTGGTTGTCCTTTGATTGTAAATGAAATCCATGGACAGTTGTTTTATACAAGACAAGCCAGCGATATCTTTCAACTATTGGCACTGCAATGAAATGTCTCAATTTTGCCTGAACCATTTTGAACAGTGACCATCTGGGATTTCCTCATCGTCGTCTGATTTATCTTCTGAGTCATGGCATCATTGTACTCCAGAAAGAAGTATCTCTCAACTTGAGATATGTTGATAACACCAGCTAAATTCAGGGCAGCTATGGGATTCACAGCTGTAATAACACAATTGCAGTTACACGTTCATGAAAAACCTGGGTTTGGAAAACTACAGAACAAGTACAGGTGTAATGACAGAAGCAAGTGTCTTGGCAGACCAATCAGAACTCAGTATATCAGCATGTCCAGCCCCTTTATTATCTCAGCCAATCTTTAGCAGGAAAAGTCCTGTATTTTCCGCTGGTTAAACAAGCACATCATCAAGAAGGCATTTCTGCAAAAGACAAAATGTCTCACATGTTTATCTTACAAATTTTCTTCCTGAAAAGTATACATAAGCCCAGTTTCCTGAATTTTGTCACATATATTTAAGAGAATCATGTTTTATGTGACCCTTTTATACTGTTATTGTTTTGTAAAGAAACAAACCAGCCACAGAGTAATCAGAGTCATAGTTTTCGTTATAGGCAGGCTCTATAGCTATTAGCTATCCTTCTACAGTAATCTATGTAGAAGAGTACACTTCCATAAATAAACATTCTGTTGTCCACGCAATTGCAGCAAAATTGTAATGGCTGGGGTAAAAATAACATGTGGAGACAATACAGAGCAGAACTGAGTACCAGCAGGCCATGTGGTCTTGTGGGAACATCCACGACCTTTAATATTTTGACCCTAGTTCAACTACCCTCTCAGACGTTGCAGATTTTTTGTCTCTCAGATAAATGTATCCACTTGGTACTTTTCAGCCATCACACAACAATATATCCACTCTGTTATACCATCAATCTTATAATTAAAAGAATAATTGTATTACGTGACACTATGTGACCATACCCTTGTTACGTGACCCATTATGTGACCTTGTTATTGTTTTCTGAAGAAACGAATCAGCCATGGAGTGACTGGAGTCATTATTTTTATTTTGGGTACTGTATAGCATTGATTCCACTGCGTTCATTTTAGCAAGGCGCCCCGCCACAGTAAAATATTCCCCGCCACATCAAGAAAAAAAAAAAACTTTTGTTAGTCAACGTACACAATTAAATTGTTAAATTATGCCCAAGGGTCAGTCAATTGGTGCACGCCTGCTCCTATGAGTACCGAGCATTCCCAACACTCACCCTCCCGATAATTTCTTTTGGCAGGAAATAAGGGGGGAAGGCAGCTCATGAAGTCTAGGGGGCTCTGCTCCACTCTGTAACTAGTGTTACATTCCCAGTAACTAACATTATATGTCGTGGAACTCCACCACCTAGAGCAGTAGTTCTCAACTCCATGCCTCGGGACCCAAAGTACTGCTGGTTTTCATTCTAACCCTCTCAACATTGTCTAATTTAGACCTGGGACACCAAATGAATGCAATTAACTATAAGGTAGAATAGAAAACCCGCTGTAGACTGGGTCTGGCGTTGAGAACCACTGACCTAGAGGGCTTAGGTCCTAGTGGTTTGTGGTGGAGTGAGCAAGCCAGGATACACTCACTGTCAAAAAGAATACACCAAAAGAATCCAACGTGGCACGCAATCGTCAAGCTTCAAAAGAGGCTGTCCCCTAGGCCTAAAACACACAAGACTCACTTCATGATTACTGCCACCAGCAAGGAGTGAAGTGCGAATATGGTAACATCAGAATAATAAAACCCCCATAAAAAATGATATAGACAACTCCGACCTAAAGACCATGTGATCTCTTACGAGACTGTAAGGGGAAGTCAGAACATAAACAAAACGAAACCCCAATGGAGAATCACGGGTGGTCCCCACTGCAAAATGATCAGTTTCTCTGGTTTTACTATTCATAGTGTGACGGTGAGGTGACGGATTGCTCCGCCATCTCCCTCATTTTCCGGTTCACCAACAGTCATGAACTCATCCCGGTCCCATTCATTTGTCTTGTCTTGTCATTCATTGTTCGCACCAGGTCCCAATCATTCCATTAGTATGTGTTTAAATGTTCCTCCTCTGCTCCACTCAGTTGTGAGTCATTGTTCCTTGTCAGCCAATGTATATGGTGAGTGTGTTGTCTCTATGTTAATTTTTTATTTAGCAGTTGCCTCGGTACTCTGTTTTCTGTTCCGTTGTTTTGTGTGTGTTTATAAGAATCAGAGTGCACCGACCTGCTACCTCTGCCTACGCTTGGTCCGCTTCACACCACCACACAACCTTGACACATAAGTATGTGTTTGAATAAAATGTAGTTTTATTCTATAAACTACTGACAACATTACAATGTTTTTATTTGGAATTTGGGAGTAATTTTAAGTATTTATTTGTAGAAAATAACTGAGCTAAATAACCAAAAAAATATGCATTGTTTTCAGACCTCAAATAATGCAAAGAATACAAATGCATTTTTATTTTTCAACAACAAAATACTAATGTTTTAACTAAGATTTCAGGAATCAATATTTGGTGGAATAACTCAGATGTTTTATCACAGCTTTCATGCGTCTTAGCATGCTCTCCACCAGTCTGTCACACTGGCGTTAAGTGACTTTGACACTCCTGGCACAAAATTCAAGTTGCTCGGCTTTGTTTGATGGCTTGTGATGATCCCTCATCCTCTTCATCAAATTCCAGATGGTTTCAATGGGGTTCAGGTCTGGAGATAGGGCAGGCCATGACAGGGTCTTAATCTGGTGGTCATCCATTCACACCTTGATTGACCTGGCTGTGTGACAAGGAGCATTGTCCTGCTGGAATAAACACTTCTCAGAGTTAGAGAACATTGTCAGACCAGAAGGAAGCGTGTTCTTCCAGGATAATCTTGTAATTGGCTAGATTCATGCATCCTTAACAAAGACAAATCTGCCTGATTCCAGCCTTGCTGAGGCATCCCCAGATTATCACCGATCCTCCAGCCAAATTTTACAGTGGGTGCAAACACTGTGGCTTGTATGTCTCTCCAGGACTCCGTCTAACCATTAGACAACCAGGTGTTGGGCAAAGCTGAAAATTTGACTCATCAGAGAAGATGACCCTATTCCATTCCTCTACGGTCCAATCCTTATGGTCTTTTTCAAACTTCAGCCAGGCTGTTCTTTGCTTCTCATTGATGAAGGTATTTTTCTAGCTTTTCACAACTTCAACCCTACCCCTAGGAGCCTGTTTCGAACCATCCTTGACATGCACTTCACCGCAGCTGCTGTTTGCCATTCTCTTTGTAGGTCACTTGATGTCATCCCATGGTTGTTGAGTTTTTTTTCTTTTTATTCAAATTACCTTTGAAGTACCATTTGCACTGTTTTTGCCTTCCAGCTGGTCCTATTGCAAGAGGATAGTGATGACCACAGCAGTGGTTTTTAAACTTTTCTTTTATACTTTCTCATTTCAGGTAATCACATAATCAATATCTCATTATGTAAAATGAGGTGTGCCTGTGTTGGAATTTAACAGGCGCTGGAATCGATGGCTGCCATACATATAAATATGCTGGAAACTAGGAGTGGTCTCTTAATTTTTTCCAGAGCTGTATTTTAAATGGTATGATAATTACCACAATTCTATGTCCAGAATTTAAATATTTTGGCAGTACATTTCAACATTTCAACGTTTCTGAGAACTCTTTGTGACTAGTTAGTGGTCAAATACTGTAAGTAGTCAATCACATATGATTTTGAAAGTTTGCTGTGCAAAATAAATATTTGAAAATTCAAAGTCAAGACAGTCTTGCCATATAAGCACTTTCTATATGATCGGGCTTACCTATTCCTGTGTTGGCGCTGACTACCAGCATGGCAAAGTCGGGGCAGTAGCTGGTGAGGCCAAAGATGGTGGTCTTCAGGTACTTGTGGTGGCCGGCCAGGTCAATAAAGGTGATCATCTTTGATGAGCTCTCGCAAATCTCCTCAGCTGTACGGGAGTCACTGTAGTTTACCACCTCAAAAAGCATGTGAGAGGATGTTCAGTTAACTTGCAGTGTGTTGTAATACTGTTGTAATGGGTGAGGAAGATTACTAGTTTGGTAAATTACTAATACTTCACATTCATATTTAAGCAGTGGCAAATTACTATTGGAAGTAGGCTCTCAGTTGCGGAAATAGAGCTGACATCATAAATATAGATACAGAACACTGATGCCTGTGTATACAGAGCATGACTTTAGATCTTTCTTTTGCAGCCATATGTAGGAGAAGCAATTATTTGACGACAGAGTCAAACTGTCCTATCTGCCACGACTATGCTGTGGCTCACAAAAGCAGCACATGTACACAACGGTTGCAAATATCAATAGATGGAACCACAGAAGAAAATACTGTTGTTTTGAAACATTTGCCAAAACAGCCACTCAAACTGTTACACAATAAATTCAACCCCACAACTACTCACATTGTTTCCAGACCACAGACGGTAAACCAAAAATGTGTGCTGTATTTGATGTTCTATCTCTAGCATGCAACAAAAAAAGCACCACAACACGAAGTGTCATGTACCCAATACCCTACAACGTCATTAGATATTTGGTAAAAACAGAGCTAAAGTTGAAATAATACATTATACATATTCCATTCAAAATGATATGAATGGAATAGCAACAAAAAAACAGCTGTAGGGCGACCAGACATTTCAGATTGCTTGGTGTAAAAGTGTATGAATGTATGTTTGTTATATTTGTTTACAAAAGAAGGAAGGAAGTAATGTTCAGTCAAAGCCAATGGGCTTAAAGTACTGTAATGTGTATTCTGGATTGCAATGTCTATGAAGTAGAGGTAAAACCCGAAGTACTTTGAGATCGAGTTGGTAGACCGAGTTCTTAACATCGAGTCTGGTACATCATGAACAATAGACTATCAAATTCTGCAATAAATTATTGAATTACTCTCTCCCGTACTCTTTCACCACTATATGAAAGTCTGGTTTCAAACACTGGGATTGTTCCAGTTTCAAGCAGGGTGTCCCAGGTCCCAATAAATATCTGGTAAACACAAAAATTTCCCGTTTTTCAACATTCACTATCAAATGGTCCCAGTATTCCCTAGAATAAAAATATGAATATTACTCTAATGTTTCCACATTCAAGTCGGCTATAAACACATAACTGCATAGAACTGCTTGGCAAAGCAAACACTCTCATCAATCAATAATGTGCGGTACACTTCAGGATCCCAGTTTGGGGGTTTGAAAATGTGGTCACCCTACCGTAGATGAAAAGAAAAAGTCCACTCGCCATTGCAATTATCATTTAAAAGTCCATTCTCATGTCTTTCATGAAATGGGCAATGGCAGGTTCACTTGATTAAAAAGAAAAATTCGATTGAGATCATAGCCAGGATTGACAGCTCGGCAAACGCCATCGTTACATGCACTCACCACAAAAAGCTGTGACAAAAGAGTTTAGATGGCTGAGAGAGGATAACAGACGTAAACATTAAGTGAAGCTTCCTTGTTTATAGCCAGGGTTATTTAATTGAATATCACATGTAGTTTTAAAAGCACTTTGATGGTAAATGGCATGTTTGAATAGGTATTCAAGAGAGCCTGTTTTGTCCTGTTATGCTTGAACATGTTTTAATAGGTATTCAAAAAATAGTTTATTTGGGTGTTGTCACGTTCACTATGTAAATTAGAGAAACGCATTTATTCCATTGTTGATGTTTTATACCGTGAGGCCTTGAGTAAGCCTATTCAGTTAGGCCTTTACCAGGCTCACTGCGTGGTAATTTGCTACCGCATGCTGAGCTGTTAATTAGTACAAGTGGTTAAATCTAAACCGAGTGATGAATTAGAAAATTGTACAAGGGTGATTTCCTAATCTGGTAAAATATAGTCTCATGGTTTTCTTACAGATGTTTAAAATGTTGTTTTGTCTCTCCTTGTATAAAGTAGTAGAATGAAGAATCCACATGCTGATAGTATTTAACATTAAGAAAAGACTGTGTCCCACGAAGACTGAATTTGAATCCAAATATAGCCATAGCCTATAGAAGAGGGTAAAATAGCCAAAGCGAGTTTACTCCCCATAATACAATTAAATGTCCTATTTTAAATGCTTAACTGAGTTTGGTTAAATAATATCGTGTTGGGGGTGTGTGAGCTCTAAAAGCACGTGAAAACTTGTGAAAATGGATGGCAAGATAAATGCAGCATGTTATACTGGCAGACAATTTGCATTCTTCTGCATGAAAGCTGCGCATGGGACGCTCTTGGACTTTCTAGCATGACAATGACCCTAAGCACAAGGCCAAGTTGACTCTCCAGGGGTTACAGTAGAAAAAGGTAAATGTTCTGGAGTGGCAACCACAGTCTCCTCACCTTTATATCATCAGGCCATTCTGGGGAGATCTGAAACATGCGGTTCATGCATGACGACCAAAGTCTTTACATGACCTGGAGGCATTTTGCCAAGACAAAGGGGCAGGTATACCACCTGCAAGAATTCAGGGCCTCATACATAACTTTTACAAAAAACGGCACTCTGTCTTTGATGCTAAAGGGGCAATACACAGTATTAAGAACTACGGGTAGGCGAAATCAAGATGAATCATCGACAGCGAGATGAAAAGGGAATCCACCTTATTCCTAAAAGACTCCACATATTACAGGTCAGAATACCACAGGCCAGTTGAGTGGACAGGTCTCATGGTCCCAACAAAGTGGAAGACACTGTTGTGATGTTAATTTTGAATAAGTGAAATGTTGGAAACTCACAATTCCTCTACACACCTACAACGACTTGTCAGGACAACCAGGCAAATCGCTGGGACCACATCAAACTGACTGCAAGAACTTAACATTACTGATACAAAACAGAGAAGACTGAAGAAAAGAACTAAAGAACACTTGATTGGAAACAATCTAGGATTTTCCTTAATTAACTGATATGGTGATTTCATACATATAAAAATGTGTTCATCACAAGACAGGTGGAAAATCCCAGTATTGGACTTGGACGTATTTTGTGATGATGCTTCATGATCGACATTATGACAGCAATCACGGTATGTTTGGATAGTGAATCCTTCCCTATTAAAGGTAGAATTGTTCCTTATTCAAATGTAGAATCTTTCACAGGTACAACAGGATATGCACAGGTCTTTTGTATGATATTGTCGCATCGATCATGATACAGACATTTTTTTATTGAACAATGGACTGTGGGGAAATGTTTTAACCATAATGTCATGTTTTCGTTTGATATTCTGCTGAACACCATTAACCCTGATAGTAGCCTGTTAATGTCTCGACCCTTATAATGAGATGGGGGAGACATTGATGACTGTCATACAATGAGTTGTGTCGAAGTATGATGTGTCAATTGTGTCTTGTTTAAATTCATTTTCATTTGAGGAACAAAGGACCTCATTAATCAAATACCCCTTCTGTTGTTTTGTCTTAGTCATTTGTAACATACAGTCCCCTCCCAAAATATTGGAATGGCAAGTCAAATTCCTTTGTTTTTGTTGTACACTGAAGACATTTGTGTTCAGAATTTCAGCTTTCATTTCCTGGTATGTCATAGCGAAGCCTGCTTTCCCCATGGCATCGCATGTTCTCACTGCAGCACTGGACAGGCTACTGTTACTGTAGCCAAATATACAGTACTGTGCAAAATTGTTAGGCAGGTGTACAATATTTGGGGTGACCACACTCTGCCTTCAAAGCAACACAAATTTTTCTAGGTACATTTGCATACAGTTTTTGAAGGACCTCGGCTGGTTCGTTATTGTAGTAAGTTATGGACTGACCATATATGTATATTTAACTAAATTAAGGGCATTGACATCTTGCATTTATTTAATTCCAAATCAAGCACTGTCCATAGTGCACTTTACACCATAATGCACTGCTTTTTAAAGAGAAAAGTATGTATTAAGGGCTACATTTGAACACATTCTAAAATTGCAATTGATTGCGATTAACTACAGAAGATTATGCGATTAATCTGGTTAATTATTTTAATCGTTTGACAGCACTACAATTAAGATAACATTGACAACAAAATTCAAATTTATAATAGATAAAAAACATATACAGATTTGTATCTATTCTTGAGCCCTGACGGTTCCCCACTGCATTTAAGCAATTTAGTGGATGCTATTCACATACAACTAAGAACTGAGAGTACATATATTTTTGGCCTTGAGACGCCAATGGGAATCAAACCCGCAAACCTGGTGTTGAAAGAGGCATGCTCGACCAACTGAACAAGAGACTATGTACAAATCACACACAATGTTCTAAATATTTGTCGGTACAGTTATTTTTGTGGTATTGTAAATTACTAGCATAAAAGAATATACACACCCAATATTCTACAGAACTTTCCATGTGCTCTCAAATTTGATAAATCATGACAGATCACACATTTATTTAATTATCAGCACAAATATTTCAGTGAAGCTCTTGTTCATACATGTCACATCCCTCTAGTAGGTACTTAATATGCAAATAATAGCTAAAATAGTCCTCACCTTTCTTGTGCCACAAAAGTAGAATAAGCAGTGAAATGTGCTATAACGGAAATAACAGAAGACGCTGTTACCCACCTCCCCTTTGCTATTGAAGCCCAAAATCTCAAAGCTGATGCTGGATGTTCGGCCCGTCTGGATTTCGTGAAGGTGCCTGAAGAGGTTAAGGCGTGCCCGGCCTCGACCATTATCGAGTTCACCTTGGGTCAGTACACCCAACAGAGTGGACTTCCCAGAGTCCACGTTTCCCAACACTGCCACACGAAGGTCCAAGAACTGCTCTCAGACACACAAAATTAGCATTTAAAGCAGATCAGCATATCTGGAAGCAGACTCACTTGTCTTCATCGATGATGTAACTCCTGACAGCAGCAATAGCAGGTATCCTTAAGTTGACAGAAACATCTTGCCGGCATCTTAACCAAACATGACTCCCAACGTAGTTTTAAAGCAAGAGAGTATTTCTTCAGGGCCAAAAAGAAAAATGTTCATGGGTAGCCAAGTCAATCACCCTGACTGCAGTTGCAAAACAGGTATGTCACCAGAGAAGGTAGGGTTGCAGACTTCGGTTATGGAATGAGGAAAATATGCCAGCAAATAATAAATATAAGGACTTAATTTCATATTATTTAAATTTGTTCAATTACTTTGTCCCCTAAAATGGTGGAACCATGTATAAAAATGGCTATAAAGATTCACAGAATCTGAATGTAAAAACAATTATTAAAGCTGATAGTTTACACATTAACATCTTAATTAATTGTTTAATTTCAAATGTAATGTGCTAGAATAATTACAGAATAGGATACAGTAGTACCACTTATAAAAATAAAACATCTGAGAGATATGAGGAGATGGTCTTTGGCAGGGAGCATTTTTACATCATTGGAGAGATGCTCTGCACATTGTTCTACTATACAGGTACCATAAACTATATATTTTAAAGACACTATGAAAGCAACATAATCGGACATTGAAACTCAAACGGCTGTGCAGGTTTGCATTGTGTAGTACAGCCTTAAACAACTGCAGGCCTATTTAAAATCGCACTGACAATGGCAACTTTCATTATTTTTGTGAATGACTCATTTTCACACAATACAGACCACAATATGTCGCTGTTGGATGTTAACCTTGTATTTAAAAAAAAAATCATATTTTCAGTAAGTGAAATAAACAGAACACAGTGTCGTTTTACTATATTTTGGATCTGATCATTGCAAATCTCAATAAAGTGTTATACAAAAGTAAACATGTTATAATTAAGTTATGCACACAAAGGAAGTAGAGGTAAGTTGATTATCACTGATTTGAATGGATGGCATTTGAATCAGTGAATGCATCTCCATTTCTGCTTTCATTTTCCATTAATTGTTAAAAGTATAAAATTGTATTTATCATGTGAATCATGTACAGTGTATACAAACTTTTAAACCAGACAAAAATGTGTGTAGCATATTTTACAATGTTTGTAAATTACGATTGACAAAGGCCATTAACTCACATTAAAATAAAACCCTTACAATCCAGACAAGATATTTATTTAGTAGCCACAGGGAGATGAACACCCTAACTGTTTTGATCTGAATTAAAAACACCTTGTGTTTGCCTAGCTCGTTGCTTTGCTTGTAATCACTTTGCCTGTTTGCTTTCCCCATGGCTCCGCATGTTCTTACTGCAGCACTGGACAGGCTACAGTTACTGTAGCCAAATATACAATACTGTGCAAAAGTGTTAGGCAGGTGTACAATATTTGGGGTGACCACACTCTGCCTTCAAAGCAACACAAATTGTTCTAGGTACACTTGCAGTTTTTGAAGGACCTTGGCTGGTAAGTTGGCCCAAACGTTTTGGAGAACTAACCACAGTTCTTCTGTGGATTTAGGCAGCCTCAGTTGCTTCTCTTTTCATGTAATACTGGACATACTCGATGATGTTGATATCAGGGATCTGAGATGGCCATACGATTACTTCCAGGGCATCTTGTTCTTCTTTACACTGAAGGTAGTTCTTAATGACTTTCGCTGTATGTTTAGGGACGTTGTTTTGTTGCAGAATGATTTTGGAGCCAATCAAATGCCTCCCTGATGGTATTGCATGATGGATACTGCCTTCTGCTGACATTAAATATTTCAAATATTCTGACTCATCAGCACCTGATGCAATTTTTCTATACCCTAGTTCCTGTGCATAGTTGAGTCGCTTGGCCATGTTTCCACATCAGAGGTATGGCTTTTTCTATACAAGCCTTCCATGAAGGCCACTCCTGACCATTGACATTCATTACAAGAGGATTTATTAAACGGTTTTCAGCAATCTCACCTTGTTAGAGGAGTTTGGCTGTTCCTCACACTGTTTTATTCTTCCTACATAGCATATTCTGTTTCAGTTAATGATTGTGTTTTAATCTACAAATTGAAGTGATGATCATTAGAACCGGTTTGGTATAGTTGTTTAAGTATGCACCTTACTATATGCCTACAAAATCACTGACTTTGTGTAAGAGTACCTAGAATAATTGACAGCAAAGGGCACACCAAATATTGATTTAGATTATTTTTTTCTGTTCACTCACTTTACATTTTGTTAATTGATTAATATAATCTATTAACATCAGCACTGTAACTCCACAGCATCTTTCACACCAAAACATTTACACAGTACTGTACACTATCTTTTAATTAAAGTGCAATGTAACTCTGGCCATGTTTGGCTGTTCCACAAGCATCAACAAAAATTTCCTCAGAAGATTGAAAACATGCGCTATGTTGATGTATTCATGAAAAAATAATAATAATACACCCAACAGCGACATACGGAAAATCTCAAATTCAGTAAAAGTATTGTTTGCAATCTATTCAAGAAAACCAACTACTTAGATACTACTGACCAATTAAATGTTTACATATAGGAACAACAGTCACATAATCACTATTGAAAAAGCTCTTCCAAAAACACAGTTCTATAAAAGTGATTAATCTAGTCTCTGATGTGTCAACACCATTCACAATCATAACAATAATTAGGTTAATGTTTACAGCAGCTTTTTGGGGGTAGGGGATGCACTGCTCCATCTTATGTAATTGGCTTGAATTAGTTGTGAAGCCATTTAAATTTTTTGTCTTCTAAATCAATTACTGGTTTGCTAGATTGGTCTTTTCAAATGGAAGGAGAATTTAGATGGATGGTTATGTGACTGCCATGTGACCATTCATATGACAGCAGAAAAAAAGCAAACTACAATCTAGTTTATTTTTGTTTTCATCAAATATTTTTCAAGCGGATCTCCCTGTCAAAGACATGCAGTAGGGTCTTATCTTTCATTATCACGCTCCCCCCCAAGTTTGACTTGCAAAAGCAAGTGGACCAGAAAAACATGCTTGTGAAATAAAGGTGTTGTCAAAAGGCAGTGTAATATAATATTAATTGGAGGGACATTGTAAATGTGTGTTGACATCACGGTTTTTACCGTTTTATAAACTCTTTCTCATAAATTATGTATTATGTGCTGTGTAGAAAAAAAAAACATTACCATTGATGTATTCCTTTCAAAATAACCAAAAGACAATTGTGTAAGGAAGAAAACAGCTAAAGATGAATAATCACTAGGCTGACATAATTGAGGTGGTCACAAGCTGCTGCTTTCTCTCACCTGTTGGTCGTCTGGAACTTTCCGAACAAGAACCTCCGCAATTTTTCTGCAGTTTCCGCCCAAATCGTAATCTACCTCTCTTTCTCTCAGAAGTGTGATGTCAGCACCAACCCTGCCAAAGCAAAGATAAAAAAGGCATAACCAGTAACTACAAATATGTTGTGGAAATGGTCAAATAGCTAATTACGCATGTATACGCCAGTATATACAAGAATCAATGAGTTTACAGAAATTACCCATAACAAAATAAATACTCAATGTGCCTGGAAAGGTTTGTAAACAAGGTACAGACATACTTCTCTGCCATTCTGTGTAGAGTTTTCAAGGAGGCTCTCATGTCTCCCTCCGACAGTCCAACTAGTAGGCCGTTGTCTTCTACCCCAATCTGATAAACTGCTTCACCTCGTCCCTCTTGAAGACGCCATTTTAACTGGGTGGCCAGATGCTCAAAACGGTATTGCGTGGGGTTTACCAACTTCAGCTACAAGGAAGTAAGAGAACAGGGCAGCACTTCACCACAACTACTTGCAAAAGAATTATACCACATGTTTGAGCCCAAGCAAATGCTACAGGTGAATTGGAAGATAGCATGCAAAAGTGTACAACTGTACCTTATATTCAATGTTTCCTTCTTCAGCCTAAAACAATCAGAACAGAACCCATAGATAAAAAAAAAACACCAGTTTTAAATATTAGCAAGCAAGCAAGTTTATTTCTATAGCACAATTCATACATAGAAGCAATTCATTGTGCTTTACAGTGAAAATAGAAATAATGCAATAGAATCACAACAAAATAAATCAAGAAGAGAAATATAAAAAACAGCATAATAATAAAACATAGAATAATAAAATTGAAATAGAATAAAAACATAGGAAGCTATAAAAGCTGTAGGACTAAACAGTGCTATTATAAAAACATAGGAAGCTATAAGGCTCACAGTGTGGTTAAGTTTAAAAGCTCTGTCATAGGCATGTGAAAAGATAAGTTTTTAAAAACTGACACGTTTGGTGAACATCTAAGATCTTCTGATAGTTTATTCCAGTTGTGTACAGCATAACTGCTAAACGCAGCTTCTCCATGTTTAGTTTGGACTCCATGCTCTAGTAGCTGACCTTAGTTCATGGATCTAAGAGCCCTGCTCGGTTTATATAAATATTAGCCAGACAACACACCTTTTTATTGACAACTGTACATCTTGCACTATATGACAGCAAGCTACCTTATGGGCGATGGTAAAAAAAAAAAAGTAACATTCAAATTAAAAGCCAGTTTAAAATTGTTCTCTCAAATGTAAATTAATTCCATCCTTCATATGCAATCTTGGATATCCCTTGCAGATTAGCGCATCAGGGGTTGATGATGTTAATTATATTCTATTTAATCTGGGCCAGAAATGAAAAATCTACTCTTTTGTTTTTAAAATATATTAATGTAGTAATTAGTAATTAATTTACAGGCTTCTGCCTTTTCAGAACCATTGCTGTAATAGCTGACTTGATAAACATCAGCCCACTAGACTTTTGATCCAAATTTGTATATATAAATTATTTATAATATTGATAAGCTACCACATGATGGTGTATATCAAACTTGACTAATATCCTATACAGTGCACTCAACAATTATTGGCACCCCAAGTAAAGATGAGAAAATATTTTTTTTTTTTTTTTAAATACCTTTTGGTGAATTGGCTTAATGTCACATTGAATAAAGGAGAGACATTACATTTTAGTTGAAGAAAATAATTTCGGGGGAAAAACTGTGAACTAATTATTTCTAATAAAACCATGTGTGCCACAATTCTGACACCCCTAGAAATGCTTATGAACAAAATGTAACTGAAGCGGTTGCATTTTCACTGAAGCAACTTAAAAAAACGTTTAAGTTGTTCAGACTGGTTAGGAACATGGGCATGCCAAAAAACAGCTGTTCCTGTCATTACACCACAAACGTTATCGCCTGGAGTATGCTTAATGTTTCTGGAACTTTAACTGGAACAGATTGCTATGGTCCGACAAAACTAAAATTAAGCATTTTGACAACAAATCCTCAAGGTGGGTTTGGCATAAACAGGATGGCTATACCAAAATTAATCTGATCCCCACTGTTAAGTATGGTGAAGGTTCCATGATGTAATGGGGTTCTTTTTCCTCCAAAGGCACTCGGAACCTTGTTTGGGTACCTGGCATTATGAATACCATGAAATACCAGGAAATTATAAATCTTAATCTGGCCGCCTCTGCCAGGGAACAAAAACAGGTTAATCATTGGAACTTCCAGCAGGACAATGGTCCTAAATATACGCCCAAATCAACACCACAATGGTTCACTGAAAACAAAATCAGGCATCTGCCATAGCCATCTCAGTCACTTGACCTAAACCCCATTGAAAACCTGTGGGCTGAGCTGAAGAGGACAGTGCAAAAGAGGGGACCAAGGAACCTCAGTTTGCTTGCTTTGTATTTCACAAAAGTAATAAATGTTACAAGAGAAGACTCAGTACTGTTTAATTTGGCAACAAGAGGTTGTACAAATGCCGGGGTGCCAATAATTGTGGCACAGGTGGTTTTATTAGAAATAAATTGTTTCTTGATGATTTTATTTCCCCCAATAAATTTACTTCAATTAAAGTTTGGAGGTTTCATTTTTTCAGGATGGCAGCAAAGAAAAAGGGATTTTTTTATAACAATTTTTTACTAAGGGTGCTAATAATTGTGAAGGACAATGTAGTTGGTAGATAAAATACATTTTCCAAATTAGAATTACTAAGTATGTGAAGCAGAACCAGAGAGCAGATCATTGCACCAGGTTTGTACATCAGATACCGCCTAGAGGATTATATCCACTTATGGTACATAAAAACGTTATTGAAGAGTTATTGAATGGTCATTTATCTTTACCATTTAAGCAACAATCATCAAGCAAGTATTATAGGCATACCGAGAAAGCCAGGGGGTGAAGCATGGAGCAGGTCAAATTGGCACAGTGCTGCCAGTGGTGGACTGGTGGATGTTGGAGAGTAAAGTATATTTGCATTGTGCTAGTGACTCCTTTTCATAAAACACACACATAAGACACTCCTTTTCATGTGAGCTCAACTGTGGTCGTCTGCTGTGGAATGTGTTCACCTCAAGTGTACATGATAATTTTCTGGTTGACCAATCAGTACAGTAAGAATGGTTCGGTGAGATGTGCTTCACAGCTGGACTTTCTTGATCAGCTGTGGAGTTGTTGCAACAAGGCAAGCCCATAACAGAGAATTTGAAAGGATTATCACAGGATTGGGATGTGAGAAAATGTAGGTGAAACATTGGTATATCATTAATTATTTAACAAAATAACTTGCATTTTGCGTGCAATGATGTGCTTTCATCCCGCACTGAATAGGCAATAATTACACCGTTTTTTGCATAAAGGCCTTAGCCGTTTTACTCGTAAAGGACATCTGAAGAAACGTACAAAAATCTGAGGCAAAAGGGAAAAAAACTGAATCCACGTATTAAGAGAGATGTCAAATATATATCATTTTAAATTTTACTGAATAACGTATTTTTTACTTCGTCTAACAGATACAGTAACCACAATAATATTATATGCTAACCTTGTTGTTAACGCGTGTTTATAATTTGGTTAGATGGCTACAGACAGTAGTGTGCAATAGGCCTACCATCGAAAAAGCTAGGAGTACAGCATCGCCAGATATGCTACAAGACCTAAGCCTCAAAACTACAGTTTAGCTGGCAAGATGAGCATCTTATCTGATTATAGATCTAGCTAGGTAGTTGAGCATTTCTTACGGGAGAATCATTGGAGATGACCATACCTCGGTACTGCAGATACCTGTCTTATACTAGCAGTGTAGTGTACTGTAAACAATGTAGGGAAGATTGCCTAGATTAGCATTTGGACAACATAGCTAAGAAGCCATCTAACTAGCTAAGCCAAGTTACCTCTGGCGGTAAATATGGTGGTGATTTGTTGATTTTCGTCTTTTTACTCCTCCGTCTCTTTCTTCTTTTCCCTTTTTTCGAACGCGTTTTTTTCGAAGACATCTTTCTACAGTTACCTGAACTAGGTCTTTGTAAATTCGATCTAACGTCAGCCGGAGTTATACCACCTCCGGTCACGGATATTCGGACATCCATTAAATAACAAACAAACCAGCAGATTTGTCAACAACAATATAGCAGACTAAATGTTACACGTCTGCGAAATAAAATAAAAAAACATGGAAACAGACTGGGTATCGAATGAAACGGTTCCAACTGAGACTAGCAGTCTCCATCAACCACCGTCTAGCCACCACCATCACAAAGTGTGTGTGGAGTAGTGATGCGCAGTTCCAAAGATTCATTCATTTTGAGCGATTCTTCAGTTGACTCGGGACTCACGAATCATTTTTTTCTGGTTACACGTTCAATTGTACCGTTAATTCGAACAATTGACAGCAGATTTCTAAAACATGATCACTTGATTCATACCCGGTCCTCCAGCTCAGTTCTCAGATCAACGTCTATGAACATTCGCAGAGAAAATGTGATCACGGCAGGAACATCATAAAGACATGTTTATAACTGATTATTGAACGCAGAACGTAGTTGATTGCTGATGTCATAAAAAACACAAAAATAAAAGAAACACGGTGCATTTGCCTAAGTAAAAAGACTCGTGGACGACTGACTCGCTCAGTTTTTTCAGTGGTTTCGTTCATTTGAACGAATGGCAGCGGTTTTCCACCCAATTCGGATCTTGTCGAGTCTTTCAGTAAAAAAGTCTAATCTTTCGAGTAATTGCGTTTATTTGAGGCAGTAATGCCTTGATGTATGATTTCATGTGTTAATCCCCCTGGTTTTGCCTCCGATGTGGACTAGGTTTCAATAGACTCTGGGCTTAGTCCACATGCATTGAACTATTAAAATGTGGACTCTTAATATGTTCACCAGGCACAGCCAGAAGAGCACTGGGCACCCCTCGGAGCCTGGTTCCTCTCTAGGTTTCTTCCTAAATGTGGCCCTCTTAGGGAGTTTTTCCTAGCCACTGTAGTTCATCACTATTGTTGTTTGCTCCCTGGGGTTTAAGGCCGGGTGTTTTGTGAATGCACTTTGTGACAACTGCTGATGTAAAAAGGGCTTTATAAAATAAATTGAAGAATAAGACAATCAACAACATCCTCCACATTTGTTCAACAGAAGATGGGATTCACTCAAAATTTACATTTTCAGGTGATATGTATTTGTGTAATGAGGGAGGGTGTGGCATCAGTGATTAACACATTATATCAAGATGTGCATAATTATTTGGCAGGATAAGTGGAATGTGGACACCAAAGGAAGGCACCTGTTCCAGATACAGGGTGAGATTGGGGATGGAAGGAGGGCTGTTAGGAGTAGGGTGGAGGAAGGGATTTTGACTAGATTGAGGGTAGGGCACCGTGGATTGAATGACACGCTATACAGGATAGGGAAGCATCGGACTGGGTTGTGTGACTACTGTGGGGAAATGGAGACGTGGATCACGTCCTGAGGCGGTGCAGGCACTATGAGAGGGAGTGAGAGACAGGGTCTGTGGGCAGAGGGGGTGCACGTGCTGCGTATTGAAGCTATGTTGGGGAGGGGGTGTTCAGGTGCAGTGGTTAAGTGTCTGTTTTTATACCTTAAGGAAACTGAGTTGGCTGGAAGAATTCAGGTCCTCCCTGAAGCTGGCCCACACTCCTTTACAGTAGTTGGCGGTAATGTACCAATAGTGTTGGATGCCAACTGCCGTTAAACCCCACAGAGGAAGTAATTGTCTATGCCTGAGTGTTTGTGTTTGCTTGCTACTTTGTTCATGCCCATCTTTGATACCAACCTGTATTTTGCCTGCTTGCCTATTTTTCCATCGTTTTTTTGTTTTGAGTTCCCCCAATAAATCCCTTATTTCCGTACAGTCTGCGTTTGTGTCCTGCTTCAACTTCAAATACATGACATCAGGGTGCTTCATGGTGGATATGCCTGGAAATCAGTTGATCATTTTAGAGGAGCATTTGTTCTTTCAGAATAAACTGCAACTCCTTTAATGAGTGGGCCATGGAAGGTAACAAGAGCACAACAAGACTTCATCAGTATAGTATTGCTATGACAATGCAGATGTGGTGGGATGAATATCAGGATTTTAAATGATTTAATTCTGGCATTTGCCCTTTCAACATGGATCCGTTTTTTTGCAGTGTCTTTGGTGAGCTGTATCTCATTCTCTGTCAACCTGCTGTGGTTCAAGAATGGAGGAATGTTCACAGTGACTCCTACAGGCATCAGGTTTTGGATCAAGAAACCTTTGTCAGCTAAAATCATGTCTCCAGAAGGGAAAAGTTTCCCAATCCCGGACACAGATCCTGGGTACAGATAACTACAGCATTGGGTCCAACTCCAAGGAGTAGCTTTAAGGAGTGCATTGAACTACACAGAGGAGGACTGTTTCGGCTGAGCTATACGACATGGTGTAGCAATCAATGTTGGTGCAGTCAATGATCATTCTACAGTTACTACTGGATGTTTTGTTGTTCTCCCGACTTGGAACAGTCATTGTAACAATACTGACAATGCTTGCACTACACCAGAATAATTCACAAGGGCCATAAACACTTGATCCTGAGCACCTCTACCTTCCACTTAGCAAAGTAGATAACAGAGTCCTTGAATCTTTCCAAATATTCTACATTGATATTGAACATGTCTTTGGAAGACCTGTTTCCATCCTGATAACTTGATCAGACAGCTTTGATGCAGAACACCTGTTGCGAGTATACAGCTGATTCTCCTGTAGAACCTTTAACTGTGCCAAAGTTTCCTGAAGGTTCACATCAGTGAGAACATTCTTTAACTGTGCAGACAACAGCCTCCTAAATTCTTTATCGCCTGCCACAATGGATGTGTTTGGATCTTTGTCTGGAATGTTGGATGTGTCTGGATCTTGATCAGTGATGTTGTATGTGTGTGGATCGTCATCCTCCGCTGTGTTGAAGGGGACCAGATCATCGTCAGTAGTTAATGTAGGGTATATTCCGTCACTTTGGTGATTTATGTCCCTGGTGGGTGTGTGTGTGCATGTGCGTTAGTGTCGGCAGATGCAGGGCTTCCTGTTAAGATGTGTTGCATTCTTGTAATTACTTAAAATAAGTCGTGAAATACGTTTTTTGATTGCTGAATTATACTTATGTTGGTTAAATGTTGTTTGAAGTGATTAATGGTGATATTAAGACAATAGCCAGCAATTATATGTAAGCAGATTAGTTTGTCGTTAATAGATCAATTGAAATGATGTGATGTCATGGCTGAGCTGCGATAACTAACGAGATAACTAACGTTTCTACCGGACAAGAAGTATTAATATATTTGGTTGTCAAACGTCAACAACTGTCTGAACTTAATAGTTAAGCTTTTTAATTCGCAATTTTTATCTGTTTAAACGGTATTGTCTCTATAACTCATTACAGATCTAAAATGAAGAACGATGACGTATAACTATTGACAAAGAGGCGTAACCTTTTGGAGGCGCCCAGGCTATGATAAGATGATATTAATCTGCAGCTTCCACAGAAGACAGCTGTTTCCAGCGTAGAGTTGGTCATTTTCATAGTATGTACAAGATATTTTATTTAAAATGATTCATTTCAATTGTGTTGCAATTACAAACACTAAGAAATGACACATTTAAACTTTTTAAGCATGTATAAAACAATTCTATTCGCTTTTAACTGTCTTTCATATTGTCTCTTTCACATCTCTGATTTTAGTTTAGCTGAATTAAACCCAGCCGTGTTTGTAAAACACAATTTTGGGACATCAAACCTTGGTAAGCAGTCTTTTATTATTGTTAACAATCAGCTTTGAATACCTGTTTACGCTTGGTCTTCGGTTAACCCTCATGGTATTTATTTAAGACCAAGTAACCAGCATCAGTGTCATTTAGACAGCACGGTTGTGATCTTACACATCCTGAGCCAATACTTTTTGTGTAAGTCTAATTATTTACAGACATTTTCAGCCTTTTACTAAAATGTTATTAACATTACGTCAAAATACATTCAACAGAACCTTTATACTCTATTTATCAACCAACAGATTGAGGACCCCGGGGACGATTCAGAGGTGATAATCAACATAACGGCTTCAGTTATGGACCCCCCACCATGTGGCTGCACAGCTGATTTTTGTTTAATTGTTTTGGTGATACATATTTTACCGTCAACTCATCAAAACTGTCATGTAGTACGTACAGTGGGGAGAACAAGTATTTGATACACTGCTGATTTTGCAGGTTTTCCTACTTACAAAGCATGTAGAGGTCTGTAAGAGACGGAATCTAAAACAAAAATCCAGAGAATCTGATTGTATGATCATTTTATTGCATGACAAGTATTTGATACATCAGAAAAGCAGAACTCAATTATTTGGTACAGAAACCTTTGTTTGTATTACAGAGATCATACGTTTCCTGTAGTTCTTGACCTGGTTTGCACTCACAGCAGCAAGGATTTTGGCCCACTCCTCCATACAGACCTTCTCCAGATCCTTCATGTTTCGGGGCTGTCCCTGGGCATTACGAACTTTCAGCTCCCTCCAAAGATTTTATTTTGGGTTCAGGTCTGGAGACTGGCTAGGCCTCTCCAGGACCTTGAGATGCTTCTCACGGAGCCACTCCTTAGTTGCCCTGGCTGTGTGTTTCGGGTCGTTGTCATGCTGGAAGACCCAGCCACGATCCATCTTCAATGCTCTCACTGAGGGAAGGAGGTTGTTGGTCAAGATCTCACATGGCCCCATCCATCCTCCCCTCAATACGGTGCAGTCGTCCTGTCCCCTTTGTAGAAAAAGGAAATGGTTTTCTTTGACTGTGGTCCCAGCTCTCTTCAGGTCATTGACAAGGTCCTGCCGTGTAGTTCTGGGCTCATCCCTCACCTTCCTCATGATCATTGATGCCACACGAGGTGAGATCTTGCAGGGAGCCCCAGACCGAGGGAGATTGACCGTCATATTGAACTTCTACCATTTTCTAATAATTGCGCCAACAGTTGTTGCCTTCTCACCAACCTGCTTGCCTATTGTCCTGTAGCCCATCCCAGCTATGTGCAGGTCAACAATTCTATCCCTGATGTCCTTACACAGCTCTCTGGTCTTGGCCATTGTGGAGAGGTTGGAGTCAAATACTTATGTCATGCAATAAAATGCTAATTAATCATTTAAAAAATCATACAATGGGATTTTCTGGATTTTGAAGTGTACCTATGGTAAAAATGACAGACCTCTACATGCTTTGTAAGTAGAAAAACCTGCAAAATCAGCAGTGTATCAAATACTTGTTCTCCCCACTGTATATTACAAATTCTCCTAGGGTATGCAAACATTTGAGCCAACTCTATATATACACACATACATATACATACATCCAGAGCAAAAGCAATGCTTTTTCAAATTATAAACAAATATCTTAAAACATGCATTCATGCTACATGATGGGAAGTAATGAGAATAGACATTGTGTCAGTCTTAAAGAATTTATTAAGCACTATATAAATAAAGTATTTTCAAATCAAAAGTGGCTTGAGAAAAATATACATGAAATAATTTCCCTAAAGAGAAAGAAAAATAGAAAGACACCAGTCAAAAGTCCAGCCACTCAGCCATGTACACACAGTTGGAGGGTGAGATCTCGCCTCCTTCATGACAATCGTCAAACACCTAGGAGAAAAAGTAAGTTGTGTTTTTTTATAATTTCCTGCTGGCTGAAAGTGAAGTACTTATAAACAGTTATTTACTTTGGGTTAATATTGAACATTCAGAACATTCTTTTTTTAGAATACCTTAATTATTTTAAGTCACACTTTTTGAAATATTTTATGCTTGGCAAAACGTAGTTGTTCGAGAATATAAAAAAAAAAAGAAGCTAACTCAGTTCAGTTTAATTAAGTAAGGCACATTAATTATGAAAAAGCAAACTATCCCCAAAATGCATTAAATTGTGCTGTCCATCTCACTGTTGTGAATTGGGGGTTAACATGAATGGAATAAAAACCCTGGGCCCTATGACTGTCATTCCAAAACTATTCAGGCAAAATAATGTATTGCTTATCTCCTCTGCCACTGCAATGCCAAAAGGCAATCTCTTGGTGTGGTTTTCCAGGTGCGGTACAAATGTAAAGTATTATTCCAAAAAATGCTGGCCTAAAATAAAACATTACTAATTGTTTTTCAGATTTGTGTCTATGGAACACACAACACTAGAGATGTAGTTGCATGAGTATAATTTATCCTCAAAGCAATGTTAGTACTAAGCAGCAAAGTCATATAGATACTAGAACGGAGCCCTTTCACTCTTGCTGCCAGCAAGGAGCTTACCGGACAGAGACCACAAGGAGCTTTGACCAGGCCTGTGGGCTGGATAATGGGGTTGACCCCTCGGTACAGCTTCATCTGGCCATCTACACTCCCTACAGTGCCCTCCTTGGCTGCGATAATGGTCATCTCTACCTTGCCATCATAGATAAGGGTATTCAGAATAGTCTCTATGTCCTCCATAGACAGATCCACCTGAAAACAAAATTCGATGTTATATTTGAAATGTCTCAACTTACACCTTACATTTTTCATTTAGCAGAAGCTTTTGTCCACAGCTTGCAATAAGTATAGTGCTGTACATTTTCATTGTTTTAGTCCTGGCAGCAAATGAGAATAACACCCTTGAAATATGTTCTGCCAAATGAACTACACAGGACACACTTTTTGTGTTGCAAGCATAGAAACTCACACAGCCTCGCATCAAACTTTCCAGCCTGTAGCTACGGTAGATTCACCATTACCAGGTGAATGCAAACAGTACAGCCCTGTATAGTCAATGTAAAGACAGTTTGGGCAAATAAGCCCAGGTCCTGGCCTATAAAATAAAAGCATTCCATCTCAGAGTCTTTAAAATGTGGCACGTACTAAACATTGCAAAACTGAAAGGCCAGCGGCAGTCTCACCTTGCTTATGCCGAGTTCACAAATATACTTCCACACTTCGTGTGATGTAGCAAATGAGCTGTTCCTTTGTACCATTGGGCTCTGCTTGCTGTCCCTCGCCACCTCTGCCTGCAATGAGACAAACCAACAACACTGGTAAGTCTGGGTTTCCAGATATTCTTTAACTACATGGATCATATATAATATGGTTTTGGATAGGTCTGAATGAAAATGTGAAGAATTGTAAGGTCGATTCCTAACTAGGGTTGCAAATTTTAAGGCTTTTCCTTAATCAAGAGTCGACACTGTAAAAGCTTGAATAATCATATTAAAAAAAATACGATGAAAAATCTCCAATTTGTAATTTCTCATTAATAAAAGGATAACAATTGGAAACAGTATACTTTTAAACAGAAAGACTCACAAGATCAATTAGTAGGCCTGTATTTGAAAAGAACAAAAAATAAAATTGGACTCACCATTTTTGGATGAGTGTGCCTACTACATTTTAATGAGTCTAACAGCACACTTTGCAGATATACCATGAATAGGCTAGTTTTTACAACCATATCAAATAGAAACAAATAATCTGCAAAAACAAGAAACCTGTTATAAAAAAAATAAAAATAATTTAAAAGTGTTTGGATTTCTTTTACAAAATTGAGGCAAGTTGATCTGATTTCCAAGCAAGCCTATTTACTTTTATTTAAAAAGATGCTCAGGGGCGAGACCCAAGCACATTGGGGGTACAATTAGTCCAGCAGTTGAAAACACCTGCTTGGATGGCATTAAGGTCGCACATGTATACTGTATTGCCGGTGGAAACATCATTTAGCCTACCTTCCACCATTCCGTTGGATTTCCATCCAGCAGTGGTAGAATATCCCGCAGAAGGTTACTTTCTCAGTAGCGCCTTTCTATGCTCCCGATGACTGTGCCTCAAAATGGAATGCTACAGCGGATATAAAAAGTCTACACACCCCTGTTAAAATTACAGGGTTTTGGATGTAAAAGAATGAGAAAAAGATAAATCATGTCAGAACGTTTTCCACTATTTATGTGACCTGTAATGCAAACAATTCAATTGGAAAACAAATTGAAATCTTTGAGGGGGAAATTTTAAACAAAAACTTTACAATAACCTGGTTGCATAAGTGTTCAGAATTAACCAATCACATTCAAAATCATGTTAAATAAAAGTAATTTAAAGCCTGTCATCATTTAAAGTGACTGATTAATCACAAATAAAGTTCAGCTGTTCTAGTAGGGTTTTCGTGATATTTTCTTAGTTGCATCTCAGAGCAAAAGCCATGGCCTGCAGAGAGCTTCGAAAGCATCAGAGGGATTTCATTTTTGAAAGATATCAGTCAGGAGAAGGGTACAAAAGAATTTCCAAAGCATTAGATATACCATGGAACACAGTAAAGACAGTCATCATCAAGTGGAGAAAATATGGCACAAGAGAGACATTACAAAGAACTGGGCATTCCTCCAAAATTGATGAAAAGATGAGAAGAAAACTGGTCAGGGAGGCTTCCAAGAGGCCTACAGCAACAGTAAAGGAGATACAGGAATTTCTGGCAAGTACTGGCTGTGTGCAATGTGATAACAATCTCCCGTATTCTTCATATGGATGGGCTATGGGGTAAAGTGGCAAGCCTTTTCTTACAAAGAAACACATCCAAGCCCGGCTGTAGTTTGCAAAAACAAACCAACTCTCTCAAAAGCATGTGGGAACATGTGTTATGGTCTGATGAAACCAAGGTAGAAATTTTGCCATAATTCCAAAAGGTATGTTTGGCGCAAAATCAATACTGCACATCACCCAAAGAACACCATACTCACAGTGAAGCATGGTGCTGGAAGCATCCTGCTTTGGGTCTGTTTTCTTTAGCTGGAACCTCAGTTAGAAAAACCTCTGGCGTCTGTTAGAAAGCTGAAGATAAAGAGGAAGTTCACCTTTCAGCACGACAACGACCCAAAACACACATCCAAATCCACAAAAGCACAGCTTCACAAGAAGAAGATGAACGTTATGGAAGGGCCCAGTCAGAGCCCAGACCTGAATCCAATTGAACATCTGTTGGATGATCTGAAGAGGGCTGTGCAAAGGAGATCTTACAGATTTAGAGCGCTTTTGTAAAGAAGAGTGGGAAAATATTGCCACGTCACGATTTGCCATGCTAATAGACTCCTACCCAAAAAGACTGAGTGCTGTAATAAAATCAAAAGGTGCTTCAACAAAGTATTAGTTTAAGGGTGAGCACATCAACTAGGTTATTTTTTATTTTCCCCAATCAAAGATTTCATTTATTTTTTCAATTGAATTGTTCATGTTATGTCAAATTAAATGTGGAAAAAGCTCTCACATGACTTATCTGTCAATTTTTTACATCACAAACACCTGGCATTTTAACAGGGGTGTGCAGACATTTTATATCCACTGTATATCCCAGTTCCACCTAATTCATTAACCACAAAAACCTTCACAGCCTATATTTATTGACATCATCTTTCACTATAAGCTCAGCTCCTATGCAACTGTACTTTGGTTTTCCTAACCCACAGTCAGGTTAGACAACTTCACCTCTTCGACCCTGATACTGAACACTGGTGTTCCACAAGGCTGTGTGCTGAGCCCTCTCCTGTACTCCCACTTCACCCACGACTGGGTTCCTGAATACAGATTCAACACCATTGTCAAGTTCGTTGATACGAGTCAGCCTACAGGGAGGTCAAGCGCCTGGGAGCATGGTACGCAGGCAACAACCTGGCCCTCAACACAAAGAAAATGCCCCAGTTCTCATCAATGGCACTGAGGTGGAGCGAATGTCCAGCTGCAAGTTCCTGGGTGTCCACATCCCCGAGACCTCTCCTGGACCCTCAACTCTTCAGCCCTGTACTTTGTGAGGAAGTTGAAGAAAGCCACCCTTCCAAGATCCTTGTGAAATTTTACTGCTGCACAATCAACAGCATTCCGAATAATTGCGCCACAGTATGGTTTTGCACTTGCTCTGCTTCCAATCGAAAGGGCCTGCAACAGGTGTTATAGGTACGCGTCTAGCTCTGGAACCTCATCTCTGCATCCCAGTTGCACATGCTACCTTACTCCTTCAATTTACATCAACTACTATAATGCCATTAAGAATTGCCATTTGTACCGAACAACTATTATCACACTTGTAACATACACTGTACTTAATACTTGTAAATGTTCTGCCCTCCTATTTGCCTTAATTGCACTAAATGCAATTATTTAAAAAAATGCCATTTGTACTGCAGTTGCCTTCATTGCACATCAATACATTCCACTTTTAATTTACATAATACTTCTAAATACTTGTATATTTCATGCCCTCTTCTATTTGCACTTCTGGTTAGACGCTAATGGCATTTCATTGAATTGTACTTGTACTTTCTCAATGACAATGAAGTTAAATCTAATCTAATCTAATATGATCTAGGAGCCAAACACATTTTCTTTACAGTGTCATTTATTGCATTTTGATACTTCCCATTGTTCCAGAAATCATGTGCAACTAGTAACTTTTCCAGAAACATTTCAGAACCCAAATTTCATGTGTGGCTGGGCCACTGTAAGATTTTTGCCTGTACTGTAATTCAGTTGACCCCTTACCTTACTTTGAAGAAACTTGAAACATTGCTGATTGAGAACCTCCACAAACTCAGACTCAAAGTCCTGGTCACTGTACCAGGCTCCCCCAGTTACTGAGCGGTCCGGTTGCAGGTTGTAAAGCATGTAAACCTTCTTCTTTGATGCCTGGGTAAATGACAGAAACTTGCTCTAAGAGGGATTACAGAGCTTGATACTAGTGATACTACTGATGCATTAATATATATACAGCACCGTTCAAAGTTTGGGGTTACTTGAAAATATCCTTGGTTTCAAAGGCAAAGCATATTTTTTGTCCATAAAAATAACATCAAATTGACCAGAAATACAGTGTAGATATTGTTAATGTTGCAAATGGCTATTGTAGCTGGAAACGGCAGATTTTTTATGGAATATTCACATTGTCATACAGAGGCCCATTATCAGCAACCACCTGTCCTGTGTTCCCATGGCATGTTGTATTTGCTAATCTAAGTTTATCATTTTACAAGGCAGATCATTAGAAAACACAACTAAAAATGAAAATCAACAGATTCCATCTACAATAGTAATTTACAACATTAACAATCAATGTATTTTAAGAGACAAAAATGAGCTTTTCTTGCAAAATCAAGGACATATCTAGGTGATGGTAGTGTGCGTGTGTGTGTGTATATAAACATTTTAGTATTTGGAGATGTGTGCTAAAACGCATCACTCACAGCCACAGATTTTACAGCTTTAATCAGTTTCTTGCTCTCCAGGTTTTTGAGGATTTTGTTTATCTCCGTCAGGGGAAGGTTACTCTTGTATCTAATATCCCTGCTCCAGATTCCTGTGTGATAGGAAGACACATATTTCACTGTAGATAAGGTAAAAAAACACTCCACAAGAAAATAAACCAAGCAAAATTATGTGGTGATGGATTCTGTGAAACTTCAAGTGTAAACTGGATGAGTTTGCCAAGTCTGAATGGACAACGGGACAATGACCTAAAAGGAAGGTAATGGTTCTACATCAGATGACCTGGACTCAACAATCACCTGACCACAACCAAATAAACATGATTTCGGATTGACTTGGGCCGTGAAAGAAAAGTAGGCAACAAGTGCTCAGTATATTTGGGAACTCCTTTAAGACCTGAGAGGAAGTAGGCTTGAGAAACCTAACACAATACAGATGTGCTGACTAACTCAGAGCAAAGGAACATAGATAGGACGTGTTGCCTGATACTGATGGGCCCAACACATCCTGTCCATACCTCCTGCTAGGAGTTGCCCATGTGAATGTCACAGGCTATATGGATAAGACCATTGACCATAGGTTGGAACATACCATACAAGGGTCCTTCATAAGATAAACCTTTCTTATTGGAGGGTATTTGACTGTGTAATGGCTGGTTATGACCATTGGCCGCCTGCCTTGTATTCTGGTATAAAGTTTGTGTTCATTCTGTATTAATTGGAGAGATAGAAAGGAAAGAACTATGGAAGGTTAACATCGTTGTCTCATGCTGAATAAAGATTGCTCTCCCCTTACTTCTGGTTGTATTCATTTTGTTCATTAATATAAAATGAATGGAAGCCGACAGACCGTTTGAAAAGCATTCCAGATGACTACCTTGTGAAGCTGGTTGAGAGAATGCAAAGAGTGTGCAAAGCTGTCATCAAGGCTAAGGATGGTAACTTCGAAGAATCTACAATATAAAATATATTTTGATCTATTTAACACTTTTTTGGTTACTACATTGGTTACTGATTTCATGTTTTATTTATTCATTGTTATAACATTTAGAAAAACGTTTTTTTTTTAAATACCCCTTAGGATATCCACATTTTTGAATGTTTATCATGTTGGAAAACTTGTTGAAATGTTGATGACCCAGATTTTGTGAGCAGCCCCTAGGTTGGGGAAACCCCAGCCATAGCACCGCCGTTGACCTTACAGAATTGAATCTATGCATGCTGCGTTTCTGGCACCAATTAGAGGGAACCCATCAGTTTCAGGGACCATTCACATAGTTAACCATTTTGGCAAACAAGACTTAATTTCAGACTCTCTGCACAGCATAAAAGAATGCTTGTGGGCATTGGCATTAATAAGTGAAAGGAGCCAACTGAACGTCTGGAAAGGTTGCTTCTGAAATTCCTACCTTTGTTTCCGGCATCCTCAATGACCTGATACACCAGCTTCTCTTGGTTGTCAGAGCCTTTCATTTTGCTTTGGGACATAAAACACAGTTAACGTTCCTGATCATCCAGATATAAAACTATTTAAACATTGTTATATCTTGAATGGCATTCACCTTGCTGTCTGGGTGTCCTTCATGCGGTATAGGAGTCCTGAGCTGTTTCGTAGAAGATCCAACTGACCCTGTATGAACAATAAGAAAAACGGGTGAAGGAATTACAGACTATTTAATACATAGACAATCCATTTTAGGGGACCATAAGTAAATGGACAAAAAAACAATCTAAGAGTTTTGTAGTACTTCATTGAAAATCTTTTACATCTGATAACAATCTCTGGTCTACAACCTATAGACATCACCAGACACTAGATATCTTCCCTAGTGAGGCTCTGCCAAGATGGTCGTGCATTCATCAGTTCTGTTTATTTTGGGGCATTTTTTAGCTTCAGTTTTGTCTTCACCAAGTGAAATGCATGCTCTATGGGATTCAAGACCAGTCAAGAAGATTTCACTTTTTGGCCCAGAAAAAAAACCCTCGGTTGCTTTAGCATTATGTTTGGGTTCATTGTGCTGCTGAAAAGTGAAGCGCCATTTCCTTAATTTTGCGAAAATTGAGGTTGGATTGGAGCAGACAAAATGTTTTTGTACACATCAGAACACTTCCATGCAATGCCCAAACTTGAAATAAAAATCTACAAAACCGTAATATGAAAAAAAAGTATTTGATCCCCTGCTGAGTTTGCCAGTGACGAAGAAATGATCAGTATATAAAAGTTTAATGGTAGGTTTATTTGAACAATAAGGGAAAGAAAAACAAACTCATTCAGAAAAACATGTCATACATTTTATAAATTGATCTGCATTTTAATGAGGGAAATAAGTATTTCATCCCCTCGCAATCAGAAAGATTTCTGGCTCCCATGTGTCTTTTATACAGGTAACGAGCTGAGATTAGGAATCACACTCTTAAAGCATCAATCAATCAGATTCTAAATTCTCCACCATGGCCAAGACCAAAGAGCTGTCCAAGGATGTCAAGACAAGATCTGGGACCTACACAAGGCAGGAATGGGCTACAGGACCATTCTAAGTGATAACAGTTGGTGCGATTATTCGCATATGGAAGAAACACATAAGAACTGTCAATCTCCCTTAACCACATCAAAGGGACGATGGACAGGGCCATGTACCGTAATATATTGTGTGAGAACCTCCTTCCCTCAGCCAGGGCATTGAAACTGTGTCATGGATGGGTATTCCAGCATGACAATGACCCAAAACACAAGGCCAAGGCAACAAAGATTTGTCTCAAGAAAAAGCACATTAAGGTCCTGGAGTGGCCTAGCCGGACTCTAGACCTTAATCCCATATAAAATCTGTGGAGGGATCTCAAGGTTCAAGTTGCCAAACATCAGCCTCTAAACCGTAAAGACTGTGGGGCAAAATCCCTCCTGAGATATATGCAAACCTGGTGGCCAACTACAAGAAACGTCTGACCTCTGATTGCCAACAAGGGTTTTGCCACCAAGTACTAAGTCATGTTTTGCAGAGGGGTTTCCCTCATTAAAATGCAAATCATGCCATAACATTTTTGTTTTTTCTAGATTTTTTTGTTGTTATTCTGTCTCTCACTGTTCAAATAAACTTACCACTAAAATTATAGACTGATAATTTCTTTGTCAGTGGGCTAATGTGCAAAATCAGCAGGGGATCAAATACATTTCCCCCCCCCCTCACTGTAGCTGGCATACTATAGGGCAATATGCAGGCACCATTTAACTACCTCCACCATGGTTCACAAATGAGGTAGTTCCTTTCTCTACACTTCTTTTTTCCCCATCATTCTGGTGTATGTTAGTCTTTGTCTCATCAGTCCATAAGACTTCCAGAACTCTGCAGGTTTCTCAATTTACTTTTTACCAAACAGTAACATGGCCATTCTGTTCTTAAGGCTTACCGGTGTACTGTAACTTGTGATAAACCCTCTGAGGTTATGCTAATTTCCTCTTCTCCTTCATTGTATTATTTGACACAACTATTCCTAAATACTAGAGAGTGTTGAACTGTACCACCGCTCACAATGAATACTGGTACATGACACCTGTGCCACTTACCAATGATAGTAGTCTGTTAATTGCCATGGCTCTCTGTTGAGCCTCCAAATGAGGCATGTCATTCTGGATGACCTGGTCTGTTATTCCATGAGGGAACTGTTGACATAGCTCCTTAATCCTTTATAATAGAAAAGGAGAACATTAGTTTGCAACACACCTAGTTAGGACAACATGTTTACTGTAAGTTCAAATATAGCAACAGTTTTACTGCTTTTTCTTGCTATTTTCATTAGTTTGCTGTAGTGTTCAGGTAATGTTTTTTGAAAATACCAACCGGAAGCACAACCTACGAAAGCACTACAGACTGGCAACACGAAATATTATACAACTTTGCTGTTGACATTTACTCTCCACTTACAATCAGCAAAAGGACAACTAAGACAAAGGTTTTTTTTACTGTTCTAATTTAATGTTTATCAGTGAAAGTAAACAATACTAGACTATTATGATACACAGCTCCTGACAAAAATGTGTGCACATTTCATTTTCATAATACAGGCAACTTTTGGGGGGGGAAGAAACGATATAGACCCAAAAAAGTGGGCCCTCAGTCCACAAACCTCAATCTAAATGGGTAACTTTTGGTCAAATACAGCCCATTTGAGTAAGACACAATAAACAGGTAGCACCTCTAGGGACTTCATGACAGTGATACCGTGGTGTATTAAGGTGGACAACACATTAAAAATTAGAAGGGCATAAGTGTGGCCAAAGATAAACTTTCTTCAACAGAAGCAGATGAAAAATGCAGTAGGTCCATTTTTGTTTAATTCGGTTAGCTTCTGTAAAAAACATTTTTTTTAAAGAGTTTTGTGTCTAGGCCAAATATATACACCGTTTTCGATGTTTCGCTTACAACTTCTCCAAAACATTTATAGAATATTTACAGACAAATCCTTAGTTGAGACTGAAGCTAACTTGTCTAAAAGAAAATGTATACACCCTTTTTAATCTAAGATAATTGGGCTGAATTGAACTGCCAAGCTGTTGGTTTTGCTGGTTGGTCAAATGAAGTCCGTTTAGCGTCTCAAAATACCACCTGTATGCCATATTAGAACACTACAGAGTTTATATGGATTGTGCACATGGCATAAATAGCGAGGCACCTAGTTTGTTATGATATGCTGAGCTAGGTAGCTACTTCTACACAATGGCAAACCTGTTTTCGATCTGTCCTGGATCTGGAGATTCTTGCTTAACTTTCACATCTGCCATCACGGAGAGTATTCAAACAAAATCGTTGAATGTTATACAGTCAGATTTCTATGCAATAGATCAACATTTGAACATGCGACTTCTGAATTCAAAAATTAGATCAGCGTCTTGTGAGCAACATTAAAAAATCACTTCTGGGTCACGAAAATAAGGAATTTTTCAAAATAAAAGAGACCAAAATATTTCTTGAAAATTGACAAATAGTTTATTAATTGTTTAAGAAAATTTACCTCTGAAAACATTAAAAACAATTAATGTTAGACCATATTAAAGAGTAAATTCAATAAAAAGTGGGTATTCAAACACGTTCCAGGGGCAAAATTCAGAAAATGCCAATGACTGAATATGAAATAAATGTTGCCTCACTGCTCATAAACTATTGAATATTCCACAGAGAATGCAATGTAGGAACTACTCAGGAGAGTGTGTAACCTGTCAAACGATGGGTAATGGTGTGCTACATCTAGCAACACAATATTTTCCACACCCTCTTTTTCCACAATGTAACTCAATGGATATGAATGTATTGTAGGAAATGTTCAAGAGGGGCTACTGAGTAAATATCTGCAAAGAAATCAAGGGGCACTGTGTATTTGCAATTGTTGCTGGCATGTTGCATTCAATTGGCCACATTACAATTGACTGAATAGCCACCCGTTTAAATCCATTATTCCTTTTGTTAATGGAGGTGATAATCACCTCTTACTTGTTGATTTCTTAACAATTCAGCCAATGATCATATGTAGTTGTCAGTTGTTTAGATTAACCTGCTTTATCACCTTTAGAGGTATAGGTGAGCCCAAAAGACTGTTTACAGTTTTATACCTTTTAGATTAACCAAATATACTAGTTCAACTTCATCAACTCTACAAGAAGGATATATTTTATTACTAGTACATTCAAGCCATAGCTTATTTTGAGAAAAAAAGTATTTTTCTGTTTATTAGAAGATGCATGTTTTAGTTGAGAAGTAGGAAGGCTTGTATTGTATATGTGTATTCAGTAGATTTTGTGGACTGTAGAGACAATAATAACACTTTATCATCTTCTTGCTTGAGTACAGGCATAGTGTCAGAGCACCGGTGGTCCAGTACTTCCTACCGGATGGTGACATAGCAGATTTCTTGAATGTCCTGATGTAAGATTTGGGTCAAGATATCAGCACCTGAAATACAACAAACATTCTGAGAGCCATAGTGCAAGTGCACCATATTGCATAGTCACATTGTTGCAGACTAGTCTTGTAAAAATATCCCTGGAAGAATTTGCTCATGGCGCTCCCCATCTGAATGTGTTTTGACATTAATGCAATAACCTTTTTTCTGATAATTCAAATGAAATAGAACATCGCATGTTGTTTTGGATACACCAATACACCACCAATTGTGTGCTACTCTAGGTACCTTAGGCAGAACATCTATCCTTTCATAATATACATTTTGTAGCTGTTGGCTAAGAAAAGACCCAGGGCACATCAGCACAAAGTGATTGTCCAAATGAGATTTAATGAGATGAAGGTACTCATCAATTATCTTATCACTGAACTAATTTCCATTGCTTATTGAATCAAAATCCTCAGCAGCCAGTGAAGATGGTTTTCTGTGAGTTTGCTTAGGAATGTCTGTATTTTGAGAGGAATCACATTCCTTGCATTTGTCACTGCACATGTGAATTGCTTCTTTCTGACCAAAGTGGAGAACTTCTACACTACTTGTAAGATCATATGCAAGAAGACAGAATGTGTCCTTAAGCAACAATTTCTTGAGTAATACAAAAGTATAGCCCACCGACATCTTTGATGTGTTGGTGCAGTTCGCATGCCAAAGCTGGTTATGATATTTATACAGTTTCATGAATGGGTATTCATCTAAAAATATGACTATACTGGAAAGAGTATATGTGTGTTTGCTAAATATTGAAGGTAAAGTAAAAATTCTAGGTAAGTGCATGCTCACTGTGTCCATTTTTATAAGCAAAGTCTTTGGGGTATGGGTGACATAACAGTTGGTACGTTGGGAGCCTTTGGATTTTTTAGATACATTACATCCTCGGTTCTGTTGGACTGAAACATTTCTCGCATTTCAATAAAACAATCAATGAAAGGTGATTTTGTGTCTTTCAGAACTTCCTCATCACCCAGTCGCTCAGATAATCTGAACTCTATTTCATCCACTGAGTTGCATGGTTCTCTTTTACAATGACTGTTCAACTTTCTTGTTTGACTATGAACCCTTACAAGGCTCTGCATTACCAATGTACTATTAGTTCTGCTCCCCAGAATGATGCAAATGTCATAAACTAAAGCACAGATTTCCTTGAAATGTGTGGAATTCAACTACAAACTAAACATGTACATGCCAACTCTATACCTATCTTTACCAGAGAATTGTTTTTTACAAAGTTCACTAGCCTGTCGCATTAAATGACTTTTACAAGCTTGTATGATGCAGAAGTCAAGATCTCCTGTTGTGGCATGTGCTTTGACTATTCTCCAGCAACGCTGTAAATACATCTCCAGATTGTTGTTGTTAAACACTTTCATATCTGCATTCAACAACACTAAAGACCTATCACTATTCATTTGGACAGGTACTGTATTATTGTTAAACACCAGACTTTCTTTGTCTCTCATCGTATTCAAAAACTGCTCGACTGCACTCTGTGTATGATCCTCACTTATCATAACTGCAACAGGAGCATAAGTCTTCGGTGAGGATGGGCAAGCTACAACTATATCATAGAGTAAAATCCTTTTTTATTATATATATTTCATATCCACTGAACAATTGCAAATACACAGTGCCCCTTGATTTCTTTGCATATTATCACTGTATAGACTTTCCTGAACACTTCCTGCAATACATTCACTGTGGCATATTGAATAGTTTTTTTTCTATAGGGTAATAAATATTTCAAATCCGCTGAACTCCATTCTGGCCGATGTTATGGGTGGAGTAAAAACCCAGCAACAACTGCAAATACACAGTGCCCCTTGATTTCTTTGGAGATACTTACTCAGTAGACTCTCCTGAACATTTCCTACAATACATTCACTGCGACATATAGAATCGTTTTTTTTCTATAGGGCAATATATATTTCATGTTCACGGAATTCCATTGTGGCCACTGAGATGGGCGGAGTAAAAAGCCAGCAACAATTGCAAATACACAGTGCCCCTCGATTTCTTTGCATATTATCACAGTCTAGACTCTCTTGAATATTTCCTACAGTACATTCACCGTGACATATAGAATAGTTATTTTTCTATTGTGTGATATGTATTTCATATGCATTGAGTGACATTGTGGAAAAAGAGGGTGTGGAAAATATTGTGTTGCTAGATGTAGCACACCATTACCCATCGTTTGACAGGTTTGTATTACTCTACATACTCTCCTGAGTAGTTCCTACATTGCTTTCTCTGTGGAATATTCAATAGTTTATGAGCAGTGAGGCAACATTTATTTCATATTCAGTCATTGGCATTTTCTGAATTTTGCCCCTGGAACGTGTTTGAATACCCACTTTTTATCGAATTTACTCTTTAATATGGTCTAACATGAATTGTTTTTAATGTTTTGAGAGGTAGATTTTCTTAAACAATTAATTAACTATTTATGTCCATTTTCAAGTAATATGTTGGTGTCTTTTATTTTGAAAAATTCATTTTTTTAGTGACCCGGAAGTGATTTTTGTCCCAATCGCATTTAGGCGGCTTCAGGATGCCTGAAAATTGCACGTTTAAATAAAAAAAGGGTAGAATATTCATTTTAACTTATCATATTTCTTTCCTTGCCTATTGTCAACCTTGTTTTATTAAGCTAGTGAGTGTAAGCAAAGCATTTACAAAAGTGCATAACTACAGTATTATTGTGTCAATAACAAATAGTTTCAAAATAGTTGCGAGCAAATACAATTGCTTATATTATATTTATTGCGAGCATATGCAGAAATGTCAAGATAACTGCTAAAACATTTAAATAAACAAAACAAACACTGTGAGTCCCACTAGCTATTGGTTGTGATGGTTGCTAAGGCGTATGTTTTTGCGTTGCTGAGTCGCATACACAAAATTTTAACATTGCCACATCGCATTCAGATCGTAGCAGATATCAGGTAAGAAAGATGTTATCGCTGTCCCCGAAGCGTAATTATTTTGCCAATGTCTGATAAAATGTTAATATATTAGAATGCATTTTATTATAGGACAGAACATGACAGCCGGTTCCATTGTGGTACCTCTCATCATACCGATTCGTATCCCTCCACCTGGTAAAGCCAAACATGAGATTGACACCACAACTCAGGTTGAGATCAAATCAGGTGAACAGATACATGTACCCTATATGGGTGAAAGGTGTTTGTGCTTACGTTAAAACACAATGAACCACGTTCATAAATAAGAATAAAAAATGTGTGTGTGTATGATCCCAAAACTTTGACAAAAATCATACATTGCTGCCTAGATACCCCAGATGTCACTATCTACTACACACTGGATGGTTCTAAACCAGAGGTGACGAGGAGACATGGGTTTGGAGACAGCAACACTTTGAAGTACAGTGGACCAATATGCTTGTCTCAGGGAAAAGTGTCAGTTAAAGCACTGGCTGTTGCCAGGTTGGATTATTTTGTATTTATATTAAATGTATTTATATTATATCTCAGAAAGACATTAATTGACTCTTACATTATATTTAAGCAATTTGTGAAATATGATTTTGTTGATCCTCTGCAACAGAATCAGCAGAATAGTCCCAAACTCAAAGCTAAATGAATTATATCCTAAATACAGTCCCCTCCAAAAGTATTGGAATGGCAAGGCAAATTCCTTAATTTTTGATGGTCACTGAAGATATTTGGGTTTAAGATGGGTATATGGCAAGAGTTCTGAATTTCAGCTTTAATTTCCTGGTATTCATATTTAGATTAACATCTAGTTAAACAACTTAGGACATATCACCGTTTGTATTAGACCACAGCATTTTTTGGTGAGCAAAAGTAATGGAACAAATAATCTTATTTGTAAATTACATTGAATATTTGGTGGCATAACCATTGCTTGCAATAACTGACTCAAGCCTGCGACCCATCAACATCACCTAACTTGCATTCTTCATTTGTGTTGCTATTCCAGGCTTTTACCGCAGCTTCTTTCAGTTCTCATTTTTTTCTGGGTGTTTCTCCCTTCAGTCTCCTCTTAAGGAGGGGAAATGCATGCTCTATTGGGATAAGGTCAGGTGATTGACTTGGCCAGTCAAAAACCTTCCACTTTTTTCCCCCTGATGAAGTCCTTTGTTTTGTTGGCTGTGTGCTTTGGGTCATTGTCTTGTTGCATGATAAACTTCCTCCTGATTAGTTTCAATGCATTTCTCCATAAATTGGCTGACAAAATGTTTCAGTACACTTCTGAATTCATTCTGCTGCTACCATCATCAGTTACATCATCAATAAATATTAATGAGCCTGTTCCAGAAGCAGCCTATACCCTCAATCCATGACAATATTTCCACCATGCTTCACAGATGAGCTTGTATGCTTTGGATCATAAGGAGTTCCTTTCTTTCTCCACACTTTGGCCATTCCATCACTTTGGCAGAGATTCATCTTGGTCTTATCAGTCCATAAGATTGTGTTCCAGAACTTTTGCGGCTCATCTCTGTACTTCTTTGCAAATTTGTCTTTACAGGTTTAAACCAATGATGGAAACTAAGACTAGTCATGCAGAGCTATTTAATGTTTGAACAATCAACCTAAAAGGCAACACCTGGGCAACAAGAAACATCTGTCAGTCTCTTGTTCCAATAGTTTTGCTCACTTGAAAAAGGGTGGGTTCAAATAAAGGGTGGTATGTCCTGAGTTGTTTAACGCATCTAGATGTGAATACCAGGAAATTAAAGCTGAAATTCTGAACTCTTGTCTCATACTCATCTTTTGATCTTGAACCCAAATGGCTTCAGTGAACAATAAAAATAAAAGAATTTGCCTTGCCGTTCCAATACTTTTGGAGGGGACTGTATGTGACATACTTGACCCAGGCCTAGTGCATTTATGTCATTTTAATGAAATAATGTACAAAGGGATGTGGTATATGGGCTAAATACCACAACTACGGGCTGTTCGTATGCACAGCATATTGCTAAATACCACATGCTTAAGGGTCATTATACAGTGGGGCAAAAAAGTATTTAGTCAGCCACCAATTGTGCAAGTTCTCCCACTTAAAAAGATGCGAGTGGCCTGTAATTTTCATCATAGGCACACTTCAACTATGAGAGACAAAATGAGAAAACAAAATCCAGAAAATCACATTGTAGGATTTTTTAGGAATTCATTGGTAAATTATGGTGGAAAATTTGTATTTGGTCAATAAAAAAAGTTAATCTCAATACTTTGTTAATCCTACAATGTGATTTTCTGGATTTTCTTTTTTTCATTTTGTCTCTCATAGTTGAAGTGTACCTATGATGCAAATTACAGGCCTTTCTCATCTTTTTAAGTGGGAGAACTTGCACAATTGGTGGCTGACTAAATACTTTTTTGCCCCACTGTATACGGGTGGTTTCCAACAGTAAAAATATAAACATCGACATGGCTGTGCTATGCAGTCTGGTTTTAGACAATTGGTACACATTGCTCAATCCATCCAGTTTACAATAATTGATATACCGGATAATGTCTGACTGAAACTAACATTCGTTGTCTGTCTTAGTGATGGTCGGGAGAGTGCCATTGTCACAAAAGTATTTCTGGTGGAGTATATGCCCTCAAAAGAGCTCCCTTCTGTTGAAGACAATGAAGAGAAAGAATATGAACAAAACCTCCCTAGACAGGTATTGAGATACATATTTGCATGCTAAAACAAAATACAATTTTCCTTTTCCAGAATATTTACATTCTATTCCCCTGTGGGAATTAAACCCACAATTACAGTGAGGGAAAAGGGTATGATCTCCTGCTGATTTTGTACGTTTGCCCACTGACAAAGAAATTCAGTCTACAATTTTAATGGTAGGTTTATTTGAACAGTGAGAGACAGAATTACAATGAGAGGAACCCAGAAAAAAGTGTTAAAAATTGTATAAATTGATTTGCATTTAAAAGTGGGAAATCATGGTTTGGTGGCAAAACCCTTGTTGATGTTTCTTGCACCGGGCCACCAGGTTTGCACACATCTCAGGAGGGATTTTGTCCCAATCTTTCCAGATCTTCTCCAAGTCATTAAGGTTTTGAGGCTGAGTTTGGCAACTTGAACAGCTCACTCTATGGATTTTCTGTGGGATTAAGGTCTGGAGAGTGGCTAGGCCATCGTCCATTTGATGCAGTGAAGTTGTCCCGTTCCCTTAGCAGAAAAACACCCCCAAAGCAAAATGTTTCCACCTCCATGTTTGACTGTGGGGATGGTGCTTTTGGGGTCACAGGCAGCATTCTTCCTCTTCAAAACACGGCAAGTTGAGTTGATGCCAATCAATCAATCAAATGTATTTTATAAAGCCCTTTTTACATCAGCAATTGTCACAAAGTGCTTTTACAAAACACCGGTCCTTAAACCCCAAGGAGCAAATAACAGTTGAACTTCAGTGGCTAGGAAAAACTCCCTAAGGCCGAAATTTTGGAAGAAACCTAGAGAGGAACCAGGCTCCGAGGGCTGACCAGTCCTCTTCTGGCTGTGCCGGGTGAACATATTAAGAGTCCAAAGTGTAATGGTTTATCGATGCATGTGGTCTGAGCCCAGAGTCTATTTAAACATAGTCCAGACCGGAGGCATGACCAGATGGATAGGGGCAGGGACAGACGCGGGAGGGGGGTCAGCAGATTGGCAGGTATTGTCCTGAATCGTCAGGTATCGTCTTGATCCGTAACACAACCAGGAGGACTTTGGACAGGGACAGCAACGAGTCCAGCCTGGTACTCTGTATGTGTGGGCCAAGGCCTCATGTCCTCCTAAGTTTAAACGACAAAAGACAGGGAACATTTTGACCCTACTCCCCTGGCACAATAATATACAGTGGGCAGAACATGTATTTGATACACTGCTGATTTTGCAGGTTTTCCTACTTACAAAGCATGAAAAAGTCAGTAATTTTTATAAAAAATCCAGAAAATCACATTGTATGATTTTTTAATAATTTATCTGCATTTTATTGCATGACATAAGTAGTTAATACATCAGGGAAGCAGAACTTAATATTTGGTACAGAAACCTTTGTTTGTAATTACGGAGATCATACGTGTCCTGTAGTTCTTGACCAGGTTTGCACATACTGCAGCAGGGATTTTGGCCCACTCCTCCATACAGACCTTCTCCGGATCCTTCAGGTTTCGGGGCTGTCTCTGGGCAATACGGACTTTCAGCTCCCTCCAAATATTTTCTATTGGGTTCAGGTCTGGAGTCTGGCTAGGCCACTACAGGACTTTGAGATGCTTCTTACGGAGCCACTCCTTAGTTGCCCTGGCTGTGTGTTTCGGGTCGTTGTCATGCTAGAAGAACCAGCCACGACCCATCTTCAATGCTCTTACTGAGGGAAGGAGGTTGTTGATCAAGGGGACAGGAGTTCTTGGGGGTTGTACTCATTCTTCTTCTTCCTCCAAACACGGCGAGTGGAGTTTAGACCAAAAAGCTCTATTTTTGTCTAATCAGACCTCCTCGCATTTCTTCTCTGGATCATCCAGATGGTTATTGTCAGATGGTAACTTCAGATGGGCCTGGACATGCGCTGGCTTGAGCAGGGGGACCTTGCTTGTGCTGCAGGATTTTAATCCATGACGGCAGGGTGTGTTACTAATGGTTTTCTTTGAGACTGTGGTCACAGCTCTCTTCAGGTCATTGACCAGGTCCTGCCGTGTAGTTCTGGGCTTATCCCTCACCTTCCTCATGATCACTGATGCCCCACAAGGTGAGATCTTGCATGGAGCCCCAGACAGAGGGAGATTGACTGTCATCTTGAACTTCTACCATATTCTAATAATTGTGCCAACAGTTGTTACCTTCTCACCAAGCTGCTTGCCTATTGTCCTGTAGCCCATCCCAGCCTTGTGCAGGTCTACAATTTTATCCCTGATGTACTTACACAGCTCTCTAATCTTGGCCATTGTGGAGAGGTTGGAGTCTGTTTGATTGATTGTGTGGACAGGTGTCTTCTATACAGGTAACGAGTTCAAACTGTTGCAGATAATACAGGTAACAGACAACAGGAGGGCTTTTTAAAGATAAATTAACAGGTCTTTGAGAGCCGGAATTCTTACTGGGTGGTAGTTGATCAAATTCTTGTAATGCGATAAAATGCAAATTAATGATTTAAAAATCATACAATGTAATTTTTTGGATTTTTGTTTTAGATTCCGTCTCTCACAGTTGAAGTGTACCTATGGTAATTACAGACCCCTACATGCTTTGTAAGTAGGAAAACCTGCAAAATCAATATATATGTATCAAATGGTTGTTCTCCCCACTGTAGCAACGTAAGACATTGGGGCTGAGACAGACGGGTCCAGTGACAATGTGGCCCTATCCAGGCAGGAAATTAATCCACCCACATTGCCAAGCATCAACCAAAGGGACACGCACAAACCGCAATCCTCCTGAATGTGGGCCGAGTATTGCCAGCAGAGTACAGCCAATTGCACAAGTGCGCAACAGAGAAGCAACAACAAGCCAGTGACTCTGCCCCCGAATTGCATTGGAGAGTGGGCATCCCAATGGCAATGAGAGCCCACCTGGCAAGACGGCAAGGGTGGACAGTATCAGGCCTTTTTGGTCACCCTCCTGCCCCTGGGCCAGACTACACTTGATCATAGACCAGGCTGAAGAGATGAGACTTAATTAGACACTTGAAGGTTAGCACTGAGTTTGCATTTCTAACTTTAATTGGCAAATCATTCCACAGTAGAGGAGCTTGATTTTGGTCTCATCTGACAACAACACTTTCACCCAGTTCTCCTCTGAATCATTCAGATGTTCATTGGTAAACTTGCGGGCGCTGCAGGATTTCTATCCTTCATGGTGTAATGTGTTACCTATTGTTTTCTTAGTGATGATGATCCCAGCTGCTTTGAGATCATTGACAAGATCCTCCTGTGTAGGTCTGGGCTGATTCCTCATCTTTCTGATGATCATTGCAACTCTACGAGGTGAGATCTTGCATGGAGCCCCAGACCAAGGGAGATTGACAGTTCCTTTGTGTTTCTTCCATTTGCAAATAATTGTACCAACTGTTGACACCTTCTCACCAAGCTGTTGGCGATGGTCTTGTAGCCCATTACAGTCCTATGTAGGTCTACAATCTTGTCCCTCACATCCTTGGACAGCTCTTTGGTCTTGGCCATGGTGGAGAGTTTGAAATCTGATGGATTGATTGCTTCTGTGGGCAGGTGTCTTTTATACAGGTAATAAATTGAGATTAGGTGCCCTACCTTTAAGAGTGTGCTTCTAAGCCCGTTACTTGTATAAAAGACATCTGGGAGCCAGAAATCTTTCCTATAGAGAGGGGATTAAATGCTTATTTTCCTAATTAAAATGCAAATCAATTTATAGTATTTTTTACATGTGTTTTTCGGGAATTTTTTGTTGTTATTCTGTCTTTAGGTGAATGATCGGTAAATGATAAAATATGTAATATTGCTGGACTTCCTTAGATTTGCTATAAACCTCAGTAACTGTATGAACATTCCACCGTCACAAGTACTATTAATACTTGAGAGGGTACATGAAGGTCTAATGCATTTTGATGATTACTGTATGCATTAAATTATCACAATTGAGCATTCAAACAAATGATGCTATGTACTATCAATATCTCAGCTGAGTTGCATTTTTTTCTTCTTTTTTTCACAGGAGTTGGGGACCGAGAATTTTAGGGATTCCAAACTGGCGCTTCAAGGTGTGTCTACTGTAATTACTTTTACCAAGGAATATTAACATCAAAAGTATATCTCAAGACACTTTTTGTTGCATATTCAACTGTAACATAAAATAACAATTTGTCTGCGTTTAACCATATTTTTGTGTATGCAAGACAAAGGGCCTTGCAAAAGTATTCAACTGTAGACAATTTTTTTATATTAATTAATTACAAATGGTACTTTGAGGAAAACTGAAATAAAAAATATTTTATTGTAAGTTGACACTGGAGTTATTTCGGTAATTATTTAAAATGCTGTGGAAGCTCCCAATTTAGACAAATAAAAGGAATTACCGTAACAAGGACAAAGTTACCGTACAGTTGGCCACCACTTCTGAATATCTAAACTTTCTGTCACATTTTCTGGATTGAAAATACTACAGTTAAAAGATTATTGATCAGGCTGTGATCATTGGTCTGGAAGATTTTGACCCAAGTGCTTTACAGAAATCTGGCCTGTATCAGACGGTAGTAAGGAAGAGTCCTTTACTCAAAAAGAACCATCTAAAATCATGTTTGGAAGTTGCCAGAAAACATGATTAATACACATTGGTCAGATGAGACCAAGATTGAACGTTTTAGCCAAAATTCTAAGCGCTCTGTGTGGCACTAACCTACGGTGATCCCAGGCATGAGGCCCAAGCAACATTAGAATGGCACAGGAATAAAAATATTCCAATTCCTGATCTCAATCCCATTGATCATCTATGTAAATCTTTGAAAACTGTGGTCCACAAGCAAGGTCAAACAATCCTGAACAAACTAGAGCAAATCTACCATGAAGAATTGACCAAAATCATTCAAACGCTGTGTGCAGAGTTGGTACATTTGTTGAAAGTTGGCTCTATCTAAAATGTATGTGTTGGGGTTGAATACTTTTGCGAGAAACATTTCAGTTTTTATTGCATTGCAGATATTTCCCAACATAAATCCAGTGTCACCATACAATGATATATTTTGATTGTCTGTTTGCTTTTTATAATATCAAACAGAACAAAATTTCGGTGCATCTTGTGTAATTCTGCATTATAAGAAAATGTATGTGGGGTGTGAATATTTCAGCAAAGCACTGTATTTTTTTACATAGTAAGTTTTACAATGTAAACAGTGCACTTATAAAATAGTTTTTTTCCCGATTAAGTAAAAGTAAATGAAAAAGAATGTACTATCATTCATTCAATAAGTTATTCAATATCAGCTGCTGTTTAACTGCTAAACTCACATTTCCTTTATTCTGTGTAACTTCATTACATTCACAAGCTGTTAATTATCGCTAGCTTTTGAAAGGTATGCAGCGAGTAGTGATTATGTATGGATAATTGTCTGGTCTGTATGTTCTTGGTTCTATTTAGTTCCAAAGATCAAGGGAAAGAACTCCTACAGGATCGCTAAAGGCCCTCGGTTCCTAAGCAGCCGTCTAGGGCTTGTACCCCATGCTGCGGAGCACACATCTTTACGTTCCACACTGGTATATTCACCACAAATTCATTACTGATTACATTATAGACTTTATTATATCATGATTGTGAGACAGATGTTTGGACCTCTGTGAGACACATACAAGTTGACCCATATGAGACAAACACACATATACCACTGTGAAACACAGACGCGTAACCTTTGTGAGACACATGCATTTTTAAACCCCTGCAAGATATACAAGCAGACATGTAGATCTCTGTGAGACACACACATGTAAACCACTGTGAAACACACAGACATGTATACCTCTTGTAAGACTCACAGACATGTATAACCCGTTTCAAAAAGTCAGGATGCTGTGTAAAATGATAATAGAAAACAGAATACAGTGAGGTTTAAATCATCACTATATTTAATTGAAAATAGTTCAAATATAACACATCAAATGTTGAAATAGGGAAATGTTATTGTTTTTGGAAAAATACATGCCCATTTTGAATTTGATGCCAGCAAAACATTTTAAAAAGTTGGGACAGGGGCACTGTGTTGCATCACCTCTTTTGACAATACTTTGTAAGCATTTGGGTCTGATGAAACCAATTGCTGTAGTTTTGAAAGTGAAATGTATTCCCATTCTTGCATGATACAGGATTTCAGCTGCTCAATTGTTTGCGGTCTCCTTTGTTATATTGTTTGTTTCATAATGCCACAAATGTTTTCAATGGGTGACAGGTCTGGACTGCAGGCAGGTCAGTTAAGCACCTACTCTTTAACTACGGAGCCATGCTGTTCTAATATGTGCAGAAAGTGGTTTGGCAGTGCTGAAATAACTACGGCCTTCCCTGAGAAAGATGTTGTCTGGATGGCAGTATATGTTGCTCCAAAACCTATATATATTGTTCAGCATTAATGGTGCCTTCACAAATGTGCAAGTCACCCATGCCATGTGCTTTTAAACAGTGCGCTGATAAGAAGCAGGATGGCCCCGCTCCTCTTTAGTCCAGAAGATGCGGTGTCCATGATTCCAAAAATACTTTCACATTTTTATTTGTCAGACCACAGGACAATTTTCCACTTCGCCTCAGTCCATCTTAAATGACCTTGGACCCAGAGAATGCATCAGCTGTTCTGGATCTTGTTTGTATATGGTTTCTTCTTCGCATAGTACAGTTTTAACTTGCATTTGTGGACGCAGCAATATACTGTGTTCACAGACAATGGTTTTTGGAAGTGTTCCTGAGCCCATGCATTCATTTCCACTACAGAATTGTATCTGTTTATAATGCAATGCCGCCTCAGGGCCCGAAGATCACGACCACCCAGATTGTCTTTAAATTATATTATGTAGCGTAGATGATGAGATCCCCAAACCTTTTCAGTTTTACAGTGTGAAAAGTTATTAGTACTATTTTTCACTATTTCCCCACGCAGTCTTTCACAGGGTGGTGTACCCCTCCCCAGTTTTACTTCTGACAGACCCATCCTAACTGGAATGATATTTTAATACCAAAAATCATGTTACTGACCTGTTGCCAATTGTCCTAATTAGTTGTGAGATGTTGCACCAGGTTCATTTTTGTATTACACAACTTTTCCAGTCTTTTGTTACTGGCATCAAATACAAAGTGGTCATATATTTTTCAAAGAACAATAAAATATTTCAATGTCAACATTTGATATGTTGTAGCATTTTCAATTGAAAATAGGGTTTAAATGATATGCACAACTTTTCATTCTGTTTTTATTTTCATTTTACCCAGCGTGAGACACACAGACATTTGTAAACTTCTGTGAGATACATGCATATACACCTCCCACCTGCCACACCTACATAAAACAGATAGGCTGTTGCCTGGACCTGAATAAGAAGCAGATGATATAATACAAAGAATAAATGTAAAAAAATTTATATAACCTTAAATGGCCTGCAGGCAAAAAAACTAAAACAACATACTGGTTGAAAACAGGTGGTCATACGTTGTGCCTTTTCACAGAGACACATTCAAACAATTGAAGCCTTACCCCAAAAGCATCCAACTATATACCTTTCCCTTCAATCACAGGGAGAGAGACATATGGAACAAACCAATAAGATAATGAAATAATACACTCGCAGTCATACACAAAAAAATTGATTAGTGTGTAATGACGGAAAATAGCATTTTACTACATTGATGATATATGGAACATGATATTTCCCATTAGAATAAGGGATAAACACATATATTCACTATTCCATACTCAGCCCCCCCCTTCTAGTTTGACATGACAGACACTCCTTGAATACCCTTTATATTTAAAATAACAGCACAAGGAGGCTGCCATGCATATGACATTGTATGAGCGAAAACAGTTCCTTGAAATGTTCTTTCAGAATGCGAGCATGGAGGACAGTGCCTTCAAAAACCTCACTAGAATGCCAATGTCAAGGGTCCAAAGAGAAACAGATTTTCTGAGGTGAGTGATGCGAAGGAGACAGGAAAAAAAACATTTAAAGGCTGTGCACAAATGAGCATTGCTGCCTGCTGAAAATGTCCTTGATGTAAAAGGTCATGTAATATATATATATTTTTTAAGATGAATCGGTTCTAATTGAGAACACTCTCCAGGTGTGTCAAGTGCTTGAGCCATCGCCCTTCAGACCCCTTTGCACGCTTTTGTCTGCAGTGTGGTACCGCCTTGCCCCCTGTGCCAGGCCAGAGGCTGCCACCAACAGAGGGCGGACAGGTGCCCTTCCACTTTATAAACCAGCTTACCACTGCTGACACGACTGTTATCAATAAACATTTTTGTTGGTGGCCTGTTAGGAATTTATATTAAATGTTCACCAGTGGAGGTTTAAGTTTTATTTGTATCTTTAGATGGGCTTGTGTGTCCACTGTAAAACCATGGTGCCGGTCAACACCCCCACATGTGTGGTTTGTGAGGCTCCCATGAGCCCCCAGCTCCAGCCTCAAGCCAGCTTAAGACTGCAGGTAAATACACTCTGCTTTTAAAGAGCTTGCAATGCATGCACATTTTACGTATTTGAAAATATAAGACTGTCCTGGAGACGGCTCGATAATGTGTCCCCAGAGAAGACAGCAAAAAACCCTTAGCACCATACAGGCGACTACTTGTGGCGCTTTGTGTACCTGCATTGGATATGCTTCAGGAAAGATATAACATCAACTGACTTGGGAGGAGCGATGGAATATGTGCTTAATCACAAATTGGAAATCATAAAATTGGTTGGAAAAAAGTTGTAAAAATATTTACATTCTCTTTTTCAATCTACTGGAGTGTAAAATAATTTGTTGTGTGTGTGTGTGTGTGTGTGTCTGTATGTTAAGACTATTTGTATATTTCAACTATTTCTTCTTTCTTTTCTTGTGCTGTAGAACAAGTTGATCTGTCAGTCATGTGGGACTGGTAACCCTCCATATATCACCAGTTGTGTCACCTGTGAAACAAAACTACTGCTCCCACCCACTGTAAGAGCTATTCAATGAACATAAAAACGTTATGATATTTAGACATGCAGGGCCAATGCCAAATATTCTAAGCCCCAGGAAACAGATATACTCTATACCATATAGATGACATTTTTATTGTCATGATCAGTGGGACCAGCTAAGCTGTTGACCCCGTGAATCATATCCTGCTGCGTTAGCAACAGCCCTGTTGATGTGTGTATGAATCCCAAAACTTCCTATGGTATCTCATTATAAAGAAAGCAAGTAAAAAATTAACTGAACAAAGGTTTATGGATAATATTAAATAAAGTTGAAAGAACTCCACCCACACCGTCAAATAGGTAGCTAGGTGCTGTCAAGTATACTTTTGAGACAGAGGACGTTTAGCAAGTAGCATGTTGCTGGTTACACATATACTGTGGTCTTGTATATTAAAGCTATAAGACTAGAGAGGGTCTGGAGATAGCCTAGATGCCATGGCTAAGGTGTGTTTTTAGGCATGCCGCAGTTCAGATTGCCTGGTCATTGCCATTTGCTATGGTATATTGGCCATCTACAGTGAGGGAAAATAGTATTTGATCCCCTGCTGATTTTATACGTTTGCCCACTGACAAAGAAATTATCAGTCTATAATTTTAATCTTATGGTTATTTGAACAGTGAGAGTATTCTTTCTCAAATGTGTGCATGTATAATCTACACATGTCAACAGATAGCGAACAATCCTCAGAGATGACCAACCGACGACTGTATGGCTACTTGGTCTTCTTTCTCTTGATTAAATTGTAAAACTTAAACAGAAATAAAGCTCCAATTACACAATGTATTAAAATGCATACTGAAATATACCACACTAAAGTTATCTTAATTATCCTAATCACATAGTGAAGACATTTGAACTATTTCAACTATAGACAAAGGTGTGCATTCTTCTAATTACTATATAGTAATTAGAAGAATGCACACCTTTGTCTATAGTTGAAATTACTGCGCCTGAACATTGCTACAGAATCACATAACAAGCTAGCATTACTGTAGCTAAACCTTTGCCATGTGCATAGAATGCAAGTACTTAACAAACTAAATTAAGTCAAAGAAAAATCATTTAATTGAATATTGTCGCTTTTCCTATCATTCACTATATACAATGCCTTAAACATGACTGAAACCTACAGGCAAAGCTCTTGAAGGCATAAACACTAGAAGGAAAACACCAAGAGCTATCAAAACCTCACTGAAAACAATTACCCACAAGGTTTCTCTAAAGTCACATGACTTTCATAAAGATTATACACTGAAACAAATAACAAATATGCCACAAGCTATGTACCATGACAGAGACAGAATAACAACAAAAATATCCATATAAACCTGTGTCAAAGATGTTATAAATGTATATGCATTTTAATGAGTGAAATAAATATTCGACCCCTCTGCAAAACATGACTTAGTACTTGGTGGCAAAACCTTTGTTGGCAATCACAGAGGTCAGACGTTTCTTGTAGTTGGCCACCAGGTTTGAACACATCTCAGGAGAGATTTTGTCCCACTTCTCTTTGCAGATCTTCAATTCCTTAAGGTTTCGAGGCTGACGTTTGGCAACTCAAACCTTCAGGTCCCTCCACAGATTTTCTATGGGATTAAGGTCTGGAGACTGAATAGGCCACTCCAGGAGCTCAATGTGCTTGTTCTTGAGCCACTCCTTTGTCGCCTTGGCCTTGTGTTTTGGGTCATTGTCATGCTGAAATACCCGTCCACAATCGATTTTCAATGCCCTGGCTGAGGGAAGGAGATTTTCACCTAAGATTTGACGGTACATGGCCCCGTCCATCTTCTCTTGGTGTGGTGAAGTTGTCCTGTGCCCATGACCCCCAAATCACAATGTTTCCACATCCATGTTTGTTGGAATGGTGTTCTTGGGATCATAGGTTACATTCCTCACAGCGAGTTGAGTTGATGCCAAAGAGCTCAAGTTTGGTCTTATCTGACCACAGCACATTCACCCAGTTATCCTCTGAATCATTCAGATGTTCATTGGCAAACTTCAGATGGGCCTGTATATGTGCTTTCTTGAGGAGGGGGACCTTGCGGGCGCTGCAGGATTTCAGTCCTTCATAGCGTAGTGTTACTCCACGAGGCGAGATCTTGCATGGAACCCCACACCAAGGGAGATTGACAGTTCTTTTGTGTTTCTTCCATTTGCGAATAATCGTACCAACTGTTGTCACCTCACCAAGCTCCTTGTAGCCCATTCCAGCCTTGTCCCTGACATCCTTGGACAGCTCTTTGGTCTTCGTCCATGGTGGAGAGTTTTGAATCTGATTGATTGTTTCTGTGGCCAGATGTCTTTTATATAGATAACAAACTGAGATTAAGGGCACTTAATTTCCATTTATAAAATGTTTTACATGTTTTTTTCTTGATTTTTTTATTGTCAATCTGTCTCTCACTGTTTCAATAAACCTACCATTAAAATTATAGACTGGTTATTTCTTTTTCAGTGGGCAAATGAAATACTTTTTTCCCTCACTGTACAACAAAGCCTTTTAGCTATTTTAAATAGGTTGGCAACACATTTTTATCTTGTTTTTCTCTTTCTAGGCCATTTTCAGTGGTCAGAGTGCACCAGCTCTTCCCTTTGGAGAAGGCAAGCTGGTGTCCTGTACGAAATGCAGGCGCGTTAACCACTCAGATGCACGCTTTTGTGATTGGTGTGGTACCAAAGTAAGCTTCTCAAAACATCCTTCCCTCTATCCAATTATCTTTCAATTCATTTTATTAAAACAGAATGCAGCAATGAAGCTGTTTCTACCAGGTTCACATTTGTTGAAATGTGCTTTGGAGGAAACGTGTTTTGTACGTTATCTATCCCTGCTCTGAAGTTGGCCCTAATTGCAAATTCTATATCAAAATATTATGAAGGGAGAATACTGGGATTCATCATTAGTAAAGAATACAAATGCACGTTTGTCTCAAACGGAATCTCTTCCACTGCCATATCAATACTTTAAAATATCTAAAGCATAGAAAAAAGGTGACCCCTGCACACTGCACTTGCTATTTCAGAATGTAAAAAAGTATTACATGTCTAAAGCTTTGATAAATTTGTAGAGGACAAAGCATAAAGCTTCAGTAAACTTCAGGGCAGTGGTCAGTTTTTTCTTTTCCTCTGTACCAAGGTAGTCCAAATGTGCAAGTGCCTTCTTTTAAATGTTAAACAGCGGCAGCAAGCAAACACATTTTTGCATAAAATGTACCTTCTCTCTTTGGTATTTTTTTAAATGTCGGCCATCTCTACCAGCCTGGCCATTTGGTCAGCTTTTTGATTTGCTCCCAGTGTGGAACGAGCAGCCATCCCTATGCCAACTTCTGTGGTTCATGTGGAGTGTTTCTGGAGGGGCCGCCCAGGGGAGATTCACACACTAGCATCAACTGTTCCACAGGAGACAATCTGGAGTCAGCTAAAGTATTTCCCTCAACTTGCTGTATTTACATTTATTATATATATTTCAAGGTTTGTGTTGAATTCCGTTTAAATTCAGTTAATTTGCGGCGTAAGGTGATCTAGCTGTCTAAGCCACTGTTACATGTACAGTTTCAAAATGGGTTTGATTCTGACCTATTGTGCTTTCTGCAAAACCTCCCTCCCTTATCATTCCCACTGTCTTACTATTTGATAAAGCATAAAATTCCAAAAATATTTTAAAAAATCTGTGAACTTTCAGTTTACTTTTTGAATTGATAGAAAATATTATTTTCTGTTTCAGGCATTATTGATTTTATAAAGACAGTGGGAAAAGCAAGAGAAGTTTTTTCTGAAAGAGCAGTGGGCTGCAGCGGTGTACAGGAGGCTTTAGACTCCTGGACACCTCTAGGGCAATAATTGACTGAACTTAAATAAAATCAACCTACATTAATTCTAAACACAATAGCTCTAACAAGCTGCACATGCAATTTTATCTGGCAATGCTGGTTCATTCCATGTTGTGTTGGAGGCATATGCCCCACAAACGTAATTCACTACTCCTGTCTCCTCATATCTTCTTCCTCCTACTCACATCCCTTCTCTATCTCACTTTTTTCTCTCCGCATCAGCAGACCTCCACCCGTCGCTTAGATGGTGGAACTGCCACCTGGCAGGCTGTGCCGTCCTCCGTTTCCCCCATTTCCGCACTGGTCCCTGTGCCAGCGTCGGCTGACAAACAGACTCAGACGGTAGGCTTGTTCTACCCATCGACCACTGAGCTCCACAGAAAGGGCCAGCAGGTGGCACTGGAGCTGAGCAAACAGGAGCAGATGAGGGACCGCAGACCACTTCTCACAGCTATAAGCCCAGGCAGAGGTGACCACTTGTGACTGCATAACTATCTGCTCACGGGTGGAGGGGTTAAGTTGCCATTTCCCTGTTCAAAGCATTTTCCACACTAACGGTTAAGGTTAGGCTTAGGGGAGGAAAACTTTACCCCAGATAACTACTAACCTCATCCTTGTCAAACTCAAGAAGAGTAGCTAAGAGTAGCAGGTGATATTGGTAATAGGGATCCTAAAAAATGAGGAAGAACACCCAGAGTGGGGCTTGAATCAGTGACCATGTGATTGCAAGGTGATAGCAGTCAGTCAGTACTATGATATCTATGAACATGGGGACAACAGAAAACAATATCCAATAGACCGGATCACTTTCTGCTTTTTACCTTTTTAATTGTAGTACATTTAAATTATACAAGTAATTTAGGACGCTGTTATCCAACTTGCAGTACACAACCAACATCATAGTGATTTTATTCATACTTTGCGGGGAGTTGCAAAATAAATCTGTTGGAGTTTTTTTGTGAATGGCTGTTTTTGTTGGTCTGTTTCTCTTTTCTAGGGTACTGGAGGAAGCAGCTGGACCATGTGTGTGCTCACCTTCGTAGCTACACTCAGAATAACACTGAGTTCCGAGCTCTCATTGGGGAGCCTCGCATGGGCCGGGTATGACCTGTCTCCCTTTGAAATAATCCTTTGCTGAAAACAAACAGATGTGTTTAATTACTTACGTTTTAGACTGGGTATCTGCACAGGCCTTCTGACAACTGCTAATGTAAAAAAGGGCTTAATGAAAAGATTTTATTCAAATAAATCTGATTCAGCTAGCTTGTAGAAAACATTCAAAAAAGCATCCCTTACCCCAGGGCAACTGGAAATTTGATATATGTTCATCTGCTTCTTGCTCTGTTATTTATTTAGTTGGTTTCAGCTGTGATCGAAGAGGACAACTTTGAAGTCAGTTTGAGGATAAACTTTGTTTCAGCAGGACTTGAAAACACTAAGGTTTTTCATTTTTACTATGCTACGACACTTTGTAGTTCACATATTAATTTGCCTTATGATCTGTTTAAAATGTTTGTGAATGTCAATTCTACTTGCTCTTCTCAGAAGCATAGTACAGGTTAAACATTTTATGCAAACACATTTTTTTTCATTGTCTTGTCAGGTAGGATGTACTGAGAAGACACTTATCCTACCAGAGAACCAGAACCTCAGCAGTGTGACTGAAGGCAGGAGCATGCTCTCAGTCAGCCAGACTGATAATGGTAAACACACCTACCTACCTATTTTATTTTAATTTGAGATATTTATATAATCAATGTATCTTTTCTCATTTAACAATTTAATAAATTAAAAGGTATAATAACATACATACAAAATTCCATCATTGCACCATTATGTAGCTAAGTTGGTAGATCATGGTGCTTGTAACATCCGAGGTTATGGGTTTGTTTAGCATGGGGGACCAGGTTGGAAATCTATGATGATACCGATATTAGCAATAAGACCTCCGGTTTTTGGATTTTGCCTTCAAAATGAAAGTCTGTGGTGAAACGTTTCATACATTTGGCTGCAACAATAAGACTTTGGATTTTCGCATTGTGTCTTTAAAATAAAAGCCTACTATGGGTATTCTGTATTGTTTATATTTTCAAAGGAAAAACTATGTGCAGTAAACTCAAAATAAAACAAATTAATATTTAAATGATACATTATAGAGGGAAAATAATATTATTAGGTGGAGCACATTGAGAAATGGTTAGAGCTTAAGTAAGTTAATGTTGAGAACCTTTCTAATATAAAGAAAAGTAGATTTATTTAGGTAATTTATGTTATTGATATTGTATATTATTTATGTTATTGCAGTTTATTTGCTTTTGATCATTTGGTTAAGAGAGGGACTGAGTTATAAATCTGGCAGGAGATTCATGAACAGTTTTTTAAGAATTATTAGTTGGGGGGTGTAATTAGGTTAGTAGGGAATTATGTTAGTATTGTCAAATAATGTTAAGTTGAAAGGGATGAGAGACTGATAAACATTATTGCAATACATGAAAACATGTTTGTAGCATCACATACCAGAATAACATTTTGTGAGAATTGGAGGTTTGGATATAAAGGAGCTGGCCCTCAGTATGATGCAGAGGCTCTGGTGACGATTTGTTCTGTGTAGGGCCAGTATGCTGAAGATAAAAGCTGAAACAATTCATTGGAAATAAAAAGCATGTACTCAACAAAATACCTTATTATCTGAATGAAATGTACTGAAATAAATGTATATATGACATATTATTTTGGCCAGTAAGAAGATTGCTTGGCTGGTGGATTTTTTCCATCTACCAGTCCCCTTGGCAGGTGAGCCACAAAGAAAGAATTCAGACCCCGTATGCCAGTATTGGGATGGATTGGGATACACTAATTTGTCACAAAATTGCATCTCAACATGAGATCATTTTGTCATGCATTGACACCATGCCAAGTTAGACTTTTTAGCTAGACACCACAAAACATTGTGTAAAATTTGATAAAAGTTTACTTCCACCACAAATAACATCCATTAACTTTTTTAATAGAATCCATGTCTGTTTTAATAGCTTATTGGACAGAAATAGGCCTACTTGTTTCTTACTGCTTGGAAAAGTCATCCGAATTGAGCAATTACTAGCAAGATTGAAGACAAACTCTACCCTGACTAAGCTATTTCATTTCATGGCATAACAACCTTTGTTTTTCTTTAATTCGTGAATAGGACATTGATAATAACTATCAATATAAGTGAAAATACCTTTCTCATCAAGTGAAAAGACTAGAGAATCATGAAAACACTGTTAATATATTTTAAGGATATTGGTACTTATAATATATATTTATGTTTGCGTTTTTTTGTTTGGCGGGTAGGGAGTGAAAATGCTAGCTTTAAGTCTGGAACTTCAAGGAGAAAAAAAATGTCCAGTCAGAGCTGGTGCTCAGACAATGCACACAAATTGCCTGTGAGTATATCTTAACTATAATCTGGGCTCACTGTTTTTATATCTGTATAGTGTATACTGAGAAATACTTCAAACTCAACATGCAACCATTTTTTGTAGTTTTATTCAGTATTTCAGTAAGATTTTACTGAGTTACAATTAATGTAATGAAATCAGGCAGTTGAAAAAAATAATTAGGCCTTAATGTGTGAGAGAAGAAAGCTTGGCACCAACTTAAAATGCATATATGAATGTTATCCATGTCCAATGGCCTTCAAATTGTTTTTACCATGTATTTTCTTTGTAATTTAGCCATCTAAAGACAGTCTGCTTCTGTCAGAAGTAGGCCGATATGGAAGGGGGGACATCTCTGTGGTCCAGCAAATGCTTAATGAGGTAACCTAAATCTGGTCAAAAGAATAGTCATATTGAGGTAAAAAGCTCAAAGGACAATGAAATAATTACATTGATAGATGTACATATCTGATCTAAACAGTGCTACACTGATGGTAAATTCATCAGAGTTGCAGAAAATGTGTTACAATCATGTGAATAGAACAGCACTGTACTGTTTGAGTCTGCATGGTAGGGTGAATGGGGTTGTCACTAATCCTGCTTCCATTGTAAACATGGGGATGTTGTGCCAGGGTGCCGATCCTTCATGCCAGGGGAGCGATGGGCGTCCTGCCCTAGTTGTAGCTGTGCTGCATGAGCACCATGAGGTCCTCCCTGTGCTGGTCCAGAGAGGTGCTGACATCAACCAGCAGTCTGGGCCGTAAGTATAGCGCTAATAGATTAAATACAGTAGCTAATAGGTAGCAGGTATAATTGTTGATACATATGCACGTCTTTCCTTTATGTTACCAGGTAGGTTGATTTAGAACAAGTTCTCATATACAGTAAGGGGAAAAAAGTATTTGATCCCCTGCTGATTTTGTAAATTTTTCCACTGATAAAGAAATCAGTCTATCATTTTAATGGTAGGTTTAACAAAAAATAAAGAAAGAAAATCCAGAAAGACTCATGTCTAATGAGTGAAATAAGTATTTGATCGCCTCCCAATCAGAAAGATTTCTGGCTCCCAGGTGTCTTTTATACAGGTAATGAGCTGAGATTAGGAGCACACTCTTAAAGATAGTGCTCCTAATCTCAACTTGTTACATGTATGTAAGACACCTGTCCACAGAAGCAAGGGGGACTGATCATTTCTGTGTCAGTGGGCAAACGTACAAAATCAGCAGGGGATCAAATACTTTTTCCCTCACTGTACATAAACCCAGGGAATAGTTACTGGAGGGAGTATGGGATGAATGTGCTTGGATGTACTTTGAAGCTGGGTATAATTAGGTAGATATGGTGGTTTTGGGGCCAGTGGATATTTGTAAAATGGGATATTTCGTGAAGAGCCAGGACAGCTGTTTAACATCCCATCTGAATGATGTCAACATCCGCAGGATTATGTCCCCTTTATTTACTTGGGCATAGCGATTCTGATATTTAGCCCAGAAGGAAAAGTGCCCCTTGCTTGCTTGTCAAATCCACTTATACTAGTAAACTGCTGGTCTAATGTTTACCAAATAAAGTATGATTAAGTACAGTCTCATATGCTTATTATATTCTTTCTGAAGAAATTGTTCTTTCTTCTGCTATGCTACAGACTCCTAAGTAATCTTTTTTCCAATTACTTATGCCAAAATGCAGGAAATATATAATGCACTTAACAGTGGTTTCTAACCCGGTTCATGGAGAACAACCATCCTGAATGTTTTCAGTACAGCCCTCTAGCTCTGCTGATCTTAATAATTAGCACATTGATAGGATGAATCAGTGTAGTTATAACTGGGAATGGAGCAAAAGCATCCAAGAGGGTAGCTATAATGACCAGGGTTGGACTGGTCTTGAGCCCTAATGGTCAACTCAGGATCCTGAAGCCAATTTTACAGCTTTATTTTCTTTCAGTCACTATGGCCTGCAAACAGATTTTTCAAACGAGTTGTTCCCGGATGTGCCCACTTAAATCAAAGCATATGTTTCTCCCTTCCTTTTAAAGGGTGAACAACACCGCTTTGCACGAGGCTGCTGCTCTTGGTACTAAAGGCTTCCAGTGTGCAGAGACACTATTAGGGTAAAAGAAAGCAGGCCACTGAAGCCAGCTACTGCATATGCTCCAGTTTTGCTGCATGCTTAGGACAGCTGAAACCATTATTTAGCTAATATAAAGTACTGTTACCAGTGTAAAGTAATTCAACCTGTAACAATTCTTTCAGATGCAATGCCAGCATTCGGAAGAAGAACGATCGAGGTCTGACGGCATATGATTTGGCAGTTGCTTCAAACTGTAGCCCTTTAGTATCTCTACTAGCTTCTAAGATGGGTCAGGGCATGTTAGACAAACTTGTGAAACCCAGGACTCAATCTAGCCTAGATGCGTTCCATTGATGCCTGGAACTGAGTGTCCCAAATTACATATTCCATTTAGTGTTTCTATGATCCCTGGTTGGATGTATTTCACTAAATATGAAACGTGGTATCATTTGGATTGCATTGGTACTCCATGGTGGCCTTAATGGGCTCATGACATTGTGTAACAGTTTTTAAAAAAGTTAATGAGGTGAGTTTTTTGGACATTAGACTATTTTGTGACTTCTAGTCATTGTGCATTGGCTCATAAACCTGCCTCTTCTTTCATATTGGATGCAGATATGTAAAAAAGGTTTCCATCCAAGTTAATTTGGTATATAAAGGTCTGTATTTAAACTCAAGGATTTTAAGGAAGATTCTGATGCTTTCTAAAGGAACAAAATGTGTAAAGTTTTACAACCCCACCAGTTAATATAAGGTTTATTCTGTCACTTCTGATGAGTGACAGGTGGGTGGGACTGCCAGTTTTGGGGCAGAACTTCCAGTTTGGAAGAGGAGACTTCCTGTGTGACGTATGTTGGGGTGGGACTTCCGGTGTTGTAACGTCCGGTGTTGTAACGTCCAGTATGCATGTCCACAGGATGAAATATGTGTGGTTTATATTTTATGTTTGCTTTGATTTTTAACAATGGGGCTCTATTGGTCTGGCTTATTATATCCCCAGACATTCGATGTTACGATAAATAACAGTAAGTATGATAATCAACCATAGGGTGCCTGGGTGTGGGAATATTTAAACCCACAGGCAATCCATGTTACAATAAGTTCTAAGCGTGTAGTCACCCTATTCAGAAGTGGATGTCTTTTTGGGTGATTGCTTGATTGTCAGAGTAGCAACACATACCCCTACAGAGCTGTAATAGAGAGCATTCTGAATTATGGAAATTATATTTTAAAGACAGCTTTTTCTGCCGGTTTGTTTTTCAAGGACACCATAGGTCACATGGATGTTACGGACCCTGCAGGAGATAACAGGAAAACCTATTTTAGGAACCCTACCACAATGCAATATGTACAGTTCTCAACAGCACAACATGGCTTTGCCCAACTATTTGATAATCAATTATATCTGTGTAGGTGTATCGATAGATGTATTCGCCTGGTTTTAAGCCTAATATCTGTTCCAACTTTGCACAAAATTTTAAACAAAAATGGGGCTTGTTTTTTTAGGAACATTCTAATTTAAAATGTATCATACTCTGCCCATACGCTGTGTGGTTTTATATAAATGTTGATCTCTTCCACTAGCATTCCTATGCCATTGTAATAACCTGTGGTGAGGTAATATTTTTAAGTTGTGTCAGTCAGATTTTGAGTCATGTAGTTCAAATGCATATTCCCCCCATTTAAAAGTCTTCCACGGATGCAGGTATTGGAATTCTATCAAAGATACTTTCCGATCACCTTTCAAATCTATAACTTTGACAAATTTTGTGATATAAATCTTCTCCTAAAGTATTACAACTGCAAGGCAAATTCCTTCATTTTTGATGATCACTGAAGACATTTGGGTTTAAGATCAAAAGAAGAGTGAGACAAGAGTTCAGAATTTCAGCTTTCATTGCCTGGTATTCAAATCTAGATTTGTTAAAAAACTTAAGACATATCAAAGTTTGTTTTAGAACACAGCATTTTCAGGTGAAGAAAAGGTATTGGAACAAATAATCTTATAAATAAATATCATAAAAAATTTGGTGGCATAATCCTTGCTTGCAATAACTGCCTCAAGCCTCCGACCCATCGACATCAACCGACTGTTGCATTCTTCATTTGTGATGCTATGGCAGGCTTTTACCGCAGATTCTTTCAGTTCTTGTTTGTTTCGGGTGTTTCTCCCTTCAGTCTCCAAACACTTACCTCCCAGGCTGCTGCATGCAAAGTACTGACACCCGGTAATTGTTCAGCTCGTAGTTAACCACACAGCCTTTCACGTGGGCGTTTGAGTCTTGAGAGGGCAACCATGATCGATACTTTCTATTGCAGGCCAGCTGAACTTGGCTTCCCTGGTTTCTTGTTCATAATAACCCTTGGTAAACGCCCCTCTCAACTTTGAGAGTCTAACAGTACTTCCAACCTGGAAGCTGTAACGTTGATGACCATTTCTCATCATTATTGTACTATACAGGTTCTGGAGAACTAGTACAGAACTTAATACATAGACCATGCCAGCTACCTATGGCATCATAAAACACGAAATGTACCACCCACTGGTTATAGACTGATGTATACATTTAGAACTTATCGTAACATCAATTGCCTGTGGTGTTAAATATCCCCAACCCCATGCGCCTTATTGTTAAACACCAAATTTATCATTACTTATCGTAACATTGAATGGCTAGGAAATTTAACATTCCCGGACCCCTGGCGCCCTATTGTTAAACATCAACCTTATTGTAACATCGAATGTATGGGGATAATCATACCTGTGAAGCCCCACTGTTGAACATCAAAGTAAACAAAATATAAACCAAACACCCCCAAACCCTATTTTAGTTACAACCCCTAACATACATCACACTGGAAGACCCACCCCTGAGCATACGTCACACAGAAATTCCCACCTACCAAAATGGAAGTCCCGCCCACATGTCAATCATACAAAGTGACAGAATAAACCCTATATTAACTACTAACTCCCTTTCTAGAAAAGTTGGGACATTGCTTAAAATGCAAGTAAAAATTGAATAATGTGCAGATCATTTATCCTTATATTTGAGGCCTTTATAACTGACATTGTATGTGTATTTGTTAGTCCTAAAGATTTACAAATTGCTCAATCCCTTGTGTTTTATTAGTTGTTTGTATATTGTATGGATTCGGGGTTTGTATAGATTATAGGATATAGAAGTGCTACTAAAATTATTTTTGGCATTGTTTTGGATTATGACTGTCAAGTGTCTAGTACTTGTCAAGTGCTTGTCAGAAAGATCAATTTAGGTCTAAAAACCTAAAGATGCATTGGTGTTTTTATTGGATGATTAAATGATTTTCCCACAATGGTTGTAAATGTGGCATTGTCAAACTATGTATTGTATGTGGAAGCTATGTACTTTCCTTGGAATTTCATGGTTAACTGAGGTATGATATTGGTCTTCTTATAAATTAGTAGACCACCATCTACTAATCTATAAGTATACGATTAAAATGTATGATTATTCACTAAAGCCCCAGACTGTGTCTTTCATGGGATTTATTAAAAATGGGATGGGGCTGTCTGTATCTAAAGCGAGAAGAAACATTATTCAAGTGTCTGTTTGGGAAAGTTATCAGTGCCCTACATTTTTAAATGCAGGGAAATAAGTATTTTTATCCTATATACAAATTTGTTTACTTTGAACAGGCTATTATTGAGGGAATACAACAATCATGTACCCAAACTCTGTCCTGTATAACTATAAACTAGGAAAACAACATTACTTTATTGAACCGTTCTGAACGATGCATACAGTTCAAGATTTGCATGTGAACCGCGGAATTAAGATATGCCAGCCATTTTCCTTTAATTTCCAAAACGTGTTAATTGCACTGTAGATTCAGATCCACAGAACCAGATGTGATGCTTATGAACAGGTTAGACAGGCCACTGCTTTGGGGCCCCAGGCTGCTAGAGTGCTTCTGAGGGCTGACACACTTTACTGGACAGCAATGTCTCAAAATTTGGCAATCACAGTGACCGCAACCTCCTCCCCTTTAAACAATAATTGGAGGATTTGCAATGAGGCCCACTGTTCGGCTGCATTCCTACTACACACACACACACACACACACACACACACACACACACACACACAGTGAAGTGCAATATTTTGAATATTAACATAACTGATGATACAATCAATTCAAAACATTTACTGACAGTTAATTTTAAGGCCCACTGCAGTACTATTAATAATAATGCTGCATTAATATTCCAGCAAGCTAATAAAGACAATTTTCAATTTGAAGGTTGTTTTTTATGAATTTTTACTTACAGTTCACCACTTGTTCAGAATTGTAAAAAATTACAGTAATACCATACTTCAGGTTAAAATAGATTTCTCTTACACATTGAATGTAGACACTGCAATAAAGATTGAGACAAAGCTTTTTGTAACTCACATTAACAAAAGCAAATGACTTTGTATCACCCAGATACAATTCAGATTCTCACAATGACACGCTAACAAGAAATGGTTCAATGGAGTGTTTCCCAATTCTAGTCCTGGGACCCCAAGGGGTTTATGTTTTTTTTCCTTAGCACTCACTCACCTGAATCAAATACTGTTCTACCACTTACACACTTGACTGAGGTAATCAACTTATCAAGTCTTTTTTGAATCAGGTCGGTATGTGCTAGGGTGAAAACATGAACCCCTTTGGATCCCCAGGATTTGGAAACACTGGTGTAACGTACAATGGCTAAAGTGAATAACACTAGACACTTCCAATTCTTTTTTTTTTTTTTAATCAAAGAAATATTAATACTAAAATTGAGAAAATTCCTGCAAATTTCCATTTTAGATCATTTCAACGACCTGGATTACTGCCCAGTTTCCCGTCTCACCGCCGTAGGCGTAGGAAGAATGCATGTCGGCACTCCTTGCTGTCCAGCGGATAGTATTTGTCGTAAAAGTCTAAGATATACTCCTCCGTTTTAAAGCCAAATTTCTGGTAGAGCAGCATCGCAGGGTTACTGGCCGAGACATGTAGAGTGACATCTTTCCCCATGCATGTCTGTAGTGGAGAAAGAAAACATTGCCTTGAGAGACTTCTTCCTTTTTATAATCTTAAAGGGATAAATCAGGATTTAGCAATAAAGGTTTCTTTGAAATTTCAACCCAGTCTGCTTGAAGCATAAGAGCAGAGGCTGGCATCCGAGCAACAACATCTTGTGAGGGATGACGTTTGAAGCTTCGGACCTCACACAGTCTGATAGGGTTTTTAAAAGACACAGTGCTTTCCAACCAGGCTTTAAAACATAAGAAACTAAATTAGTCTACAGCCTAATTATCATGTACAAAAAGAAATCATATATTTACCAGTACATGTCAAAAAGTTCTCCTACACATCATTCATTATCAATAACAAGCAGCTATCCACAATACCATAGACTGTTTTTGGAATCATCTTAAAATGTTGGTAAAAACCAGCTGGCCAATAGCTCTTTGGTAGAGCTATTGATGAATGTCATTTTTTTAAAGCCCGGTTCAAGTCCCAGTGATTACTTTTTCATATATCGTTTAGCTGAAAACACTGTAAACACTGCATTTGTAATTTCTAAGTCCAAAAAATTAGCTTGTCGGTTTTTAATATCACATCTTACTTCAAGCATTGGATCTGTTATGTTATGATATGTTATGAATGTTTAATTCCAGCATTTCTCACGGAGATGTATCATTCAGATGTAAGACATCCAAAGCTTTATTGGATTCCATGCCATTTTCGAAGAAGACTGCAGATGTCAAGCTCCGCTGACACCAGGGTTTTCCTCCATGCTTCCCATACAGTTATGCTCAAAACTTTGCATACCCTTGAAGAATTGGTTATGTATGTACCATTTGTAAATACAATTATTATAAAAATACATGAGTGAGCAAGCAAAACATCTTATTTCTTATGGGATTCACATTCAGCTGTAGGTCATAACAGAATGGCACAATCATAAAACAAAACAAGGCAACAAAGAAAACAAAATGAACTGACCCCTGTTTAAAAGTCTACATACCCTTTGTTCTTAATAGTGTGTATTGCCCCCTATAGCATCAATGACAGCGTGCATTCTTTTGTAATAGTTGTCTATGAGGCCCCGAATTCTTGCAGGTGGTATTAGCCGCCCATGAATCTTGGTAAAAATGCCTCCAAGTCATGCAAAATCTTTGGTTGTCTTGCATGAATTGTGTTTGAGATCTCCCCAGAGTGGCTCAATGATATTAAGGTCAGGAGACTGATGGCCACTCCTGAATATGTTTCTGCTGTTACCACTGGAGGGTCAACTTGGCCTTGTGCTTAGGGTCATTGTGCTGGAAAGTCCAAGAGGGTCACATGCGCAGCTTTCGTGCAGATGAATGCAAATTGTTCGGCAGTATTTTCAGAGAACATGCTGCATTCATCTTTCCATAAATTTTCACAAGATTCCCCGTGCATTTAGAGCTCACACACCCCCAAAATATCAATGAGCCAATGCAATGCTACACAGTGGGGATGGTATACTGTTCACTATAGACCTTGTTGACCCCTCTCCAAACATAGCGGTTATGGTTGTGACCATAAAGCCCTATTTTGGTCTTGTCACACCAAATTAGTGTGCCAGAAGCTGTGAGGCGTGTCAAGATGTTGTTGGGCATAGAGTAACCGAGCTTTCAATCTTCATAAAGTTCCATTATCTTGTAACACAGGTCATTTGACAGTTCTTTTCTGCTCCCCATGACTTGGTATCTAGCCTGCTCAGTGCTTCTCCGTAAGAGCTAACAAACTCATTGACTATTTATGCACAGACACTAATTGCAATTTAAAAAGCCACAGGTGTGAGAAAATCACCTTTAATTGCCATTTTACACACAGTGTGTGTCACCTTGTGGGTCCGTGATAAGGCCCATCATTCCAGGGTATGTAAACTTTTGATCAGGGCCATTTGGGTGATTTCTGTGATCATTATGATTTAAAAAGAAGCCAAACAACTATGTTATAAATGGCTTCATATGATCACTATCCTTAAATAAATATTTTCCAAATTAATGCCAACTTTTCACAATTTCTGCCAGGGAATGCAAGCTTATGAGCACAACTGTATATTGCATATAAATGATAGCTAAGTAAATTTGGTAATTCAATAATAATCTGACATCACTGTCACAGTGTTGAATCCAGTATCAGTTTAGGTTTTATTTGTTAACACATTTATTGAAATTATTACATTTATTTTCATGTTAATATTTTGTCTTCCGCAGACTCAATAATACCAAGGATGGAAACGTCAATTACTGCAAATCAAGAGATTGAAGTTAATTCTCCAATCAAGGCTTGCTTCGAAATTTCAGCTACCTAGCTGTTATAATGCACTATAATTTTTCTTCTACAAACTTGTGACCAACCACTAGAAATCGACTCAGTCTCCAAAAGGATCAAAAGACTTTACAATTGTAAAACCTTCCCCTGATTATGATAATTTGGAGAACATGCAACCTCTTCCAGATACGCCTCTGAGCAGCAGTCTCCCAAAGAAGTTGAACTGGGGACATCAGGAACCAGAGGGTTCCAATGCAATTCTACTTGCTGCTATTGAAAAGGTCAGCAACAGACAGAATGACACAGGAATGTGTCAGAGACAACTGACATTAAGCAACTCACATATTCATTGGAATTCCCTTGGAAACAAATGAAGGACGAGTGCTAAAATGATGGGCTTAGAAAAAACAAGTGACCACTAGTTGCTGAAAAAGAAACACAAACAGGATGAACATGCCGCTTATAAAAGAAATTAGAACATTGTGGTGTCTGGTATTTCTGAGATGGAAGGGGAAAATAAAAAAATGACCGTGGTTGACATTTTCATTAAACTGTGTTGATGTTGTTCATAGGTTCGGTTTGATGAATGGAAGAACAAACTCTCGATGTTTCATCGTGCAGTTTCTCTCATGTATGCACAGGGACAGAATATGGAGGATATAAATCCTCTAAAGCGTTGAAGCATATGAATCTCAAAATATCCGAGCAGTGTACTCTGGAGGCTGGATCCAAGCTTTGGTCACTGGTCGAGCAGGCCAGAAAGGACGGGAAGAGGGCCGGCTACAGTGGCTCGTGCACATACATTGGGGGACTCACTCGTCACTCAGATGTATCGTTTTGGACCGCTGTAATGATTATATTTTATATTAACACATTGTACCGGTTGGTCGTTGGTCTGCCAACTTCAGTGTTGGACAAGGCTGTATTAACCCTCCCACCTTGTCCAACATATAAAACTGCAGTCCTCAGAACAATGGCATTTTATGATACATTTGGTAGCTTATTACTTGAAATAGATATCAAAACATATTTTCATAATGAAGCGTTAATTTTCCCAGGCTGCATAAGCAGAGCCAGCCAAAAAGAGCGAATGTCACTGACTGACTGACTGGCTGGCTGACCGACCCTTGTCAGATAGCGTAGTGGCTAGAGAAGCGGACCTGCGAACAGTTGGTCCCATGTTCGAATCGTCACAGTCAAAACAAATGATGACTTAGGATGTTCCTGATTGACAAGAACTTTGCTGGATACAACCCTCACTAGCTGCATTATAGTCTAATAAAACTGTTTGCTGTTATATTGCAACAATTTTTGGTGGATATTTAAAGTATGCATCTGTGCATGCTTTTTGGATAAAGAGAGACAAAATCTTTGCTGGCTACAACCTTCAGTAGCTACGTTATAGTAAGCTTAAACGAAAACTTTTTATGGTTATACAGTACTGCAACTATTTCTGGAGGATTTTTGAATTACGCATACGTGCTTGCTTTTTGCGGTAATATAGGCTTTATCAAAAACCCTTGGGCAGTAAAACATTAAGAGTTTCCACGATTCTCTCGTATTTTCAATTGACGAATAAGTCAGTTATCGTCACCTATATTGATAGCAATTTCATTCACAAATGATAGAAAAACTAATGTTTTTGTGCCATGAAATGAAATGGCTTCATCTTCAGTCTCTCAAGCAATTGCTCAATTTTTATGACTATTCCAATTAGTAAGTAAGTAGATACTAGTAAGCCTATTACTGGCCAATAAGCTGTTAAAACAGCCAGTGGCAAAAGACACACAATTCATAGATGGTATTCGTGTGGGAGGAAAACTTGATAAGAAACGTTAGTTTAACACAATGTACTGTGGTGTAGTGGTTAAAGACACAGCCTCTCATGTGGGAGCCCAGGGTTCCAGCTAAGGGTAATAACATTTATTATTTACAATTGCAGGCTCGCTGAACTAGGTTGCTTGCCAACATACTTTTCTTTTTTAATATCTTGTTCAAATGTGTAGATATTCAGCTCAAATCACATGAGTATATTCCTCAATAAATTAAATAAGAGCCTCAACTATGATTTTTCTGAAATAATGACGCATAGAAGTTTTGAAAATGTTCCTTTTGAAATAGCTTCTTAAATGTTTTAATATTCATCCTAAATCATGTCCATATATTCCTCATTACATTATCCAAGAGCCTGAACTTGGATAATGGCCCGATACCAGATACTGGTTTAGGTGCATTCCTACACAATCACTCCATGGCTGGTTCGTTTCTTTAGAAAACAATAATAATATAAAAGGGTCATGTTCTCTTATATGTAAGATTCATGGTATTACAGAGTGGATATATATTATTGTGCTGAAAAGTGCAGTGGATAAATATTTCATAGAGACAAGAAATGAAATGTCTGAGGGGAGAAGCATTGAAGGTCGGGGATAATCTTACAAGACCTCAGGGCTGTCCACCTCTGTATAGTCTCGAAATGCCACTTTTATCCCGGCCATTACATTTTTGCTGAAATAAGGTTGGCAGAAGATTGTTTATGAATGGAACTATTTTATTTTTGTACAAAGATTACTGTAGACGGTCGTCCATACAATAACAGTTGAATAGCTAACATCTACGATATGCAAACTACGAGGATATGGAAACCATTGTCTGAGTCTCAAATTGCATACTACGTACTACAAATACGTACTTCGTTGATGATAGTGAAGTATGTACTGTTTGTATAAAACAAGCTAGCTTGCCAGTATTGGGACCAATTGTGTTATACTACTTCATCAGAAAATTGTGCCAAGACATTAGCTCATTTTGTCATGCATTAACATCAAGCCAAGCTATAAAAATATTTAGCTAGACACCATTAATCATCAACATTTCTTATTAAGTTAACTTCCACCACAAATAGCATCTATGAACTGCATGGCTTTTATTAGCCAGTAATAGGCTTACTAGTATCTACTAACTTCCTAGGAATAGTCATAAGAACTGAGCAATTGCTAGTAACACTTAAAATGTACTTTACACTGCCAAATCCATTTCATTTCACAATGTTCATTTTTCTTTCTTTAGTGTATGACACGGATAAAATAAATATCAATATAGGTAAATCTAACATAATTTTCAAGTGAAAAGACGAGAGGATTGTGGAAACCCCTCTTACGGCACAAGGGGTTCTGGTCTATAATTCCCCAACAAGCATGCATGGATTGGTGCTTCAAATCTACCAGATATAGTGCAATATTGATGTACATATTATTGATGTACAATTTTGATGTACATAAGAACTTGCTATAAACTAAATGCAGTTTTAAAAATACATATGAAAATTCTAACCATGATTTGGTCTACAGAATCTTAGTTTTTTTAAGGCATTTCATCACCATACCTGAATGAGATGGTAGATCATGAATGTAGCGATGCCTGCTCGTCTCCACTCCGGATGCACCAGCAGGAATGAGATGTAGGCCTCGTTGTACTTCACGTCTGGCACCATGAACCCAAAGCCAATTACCACCTTCTTATAAAGGACAACCACACTGAAGTCTGGATACTGGAGACACTCTGAGAGATCCACACCTGAAAATACAGAAAATCAGTCATCAAAAATGTTAGGAAGTTTCTTAAATAATAGGAAATATGTCCACTTCTATGCTACCAAATTATTTATTTTATTAGGACAATGTTTTCATCTGTGGTGGTTCTTGGACTCCCAATCATGGATTAGTGTGCGATGTAAATCTAACATAATGGATAGCCATAAAACACAAAAACAGAGTATGTGCCACAGAACGCTGTGTGGTTTGTTAAAATAATCTTTTCATCAAACATTGCTTTTTGTCACTCCACAACCGTTATGGATGTTAGGGGTATCGTAGCTAAGGCTACTTACAAAAGGACACACCTCATTACTCTAAACTGAAGACAAAACATTCCTATTATCAAATATACATAAAGTTAAATGATCTGGATACTTTCTGACTGCACTGCTTGTATGACCATGGTCAGTCTCCTACCTGGCCAAAAGATATCGTGGCACATGGAGTTGACAGAAGGAATATGGTTGGGCCGGACATAACAGTAGTCAATAGGAGCCTCTGGCTCAGGTACCCAATGTGGGTCCTTCTTGTGGTGGTAGGCACGGATCTCTGCCAGCAGCTTTAGCTTCATGGGTTTGTTCTCATAGTCCCTCCTGGTGATGAGTGAAGGCAAAAATTAATTATCAGAAATGTATTCATTTGTACATCAAATTAATGTATTCATTGTAAAAACATGAAACAAAACGTTTACCAGGTAGGTTCATTAATATCACATTATCATCTACAATAACATACTGGGAGAATTTAGGTGAACTGCCTTGCTCAGGGACAACACGATCGATGTGCTAGCTTGACAGCTCTGGGATTCCACCCTTTCAGTGACTCATCAGATTTTAGGATTCTTGCCACCAGAACATACCCTATTAGAACCATGCTTTGATTCTTATCCTACTCAAGATGTTTATAAAAAACCCTGGCATACCTTATGAAGGGTTTGAGAGTGCGTGAGGTGTAAGGGCTCTTGATGCCCTGGTCAATACTGGCGTCGGAGCCCATAAGCCGGTGCCAGAAAGACACTGTGGGCTGATAGTAGCCTCTTCTGCTTGATACCGTAGTCTGTAGGAAACCAATGCATACAAACGTTTTGGCCAAACAAACATCAAATGTCAAGTGTCTGTAATGATATTTCACTTAAGACTTCCTCCAAATGTTCCTAAAATAATATTAACAAAATTTGCCCATGATCCTTTTTAATTTAATTTAAAAATACAGCTCTGGAAAAAATGTATCAGCATCTGTACATCAAGGGCAGCCATTCAATTCCAGTGTCTGTCAAATTCCAACACAGGCATACCTCATTCTATTTAATGAGGTACTGATTAGGTGATTACCTGAACCAAATCAAATTTAATAAGGAAAAATATAAAAACCACTGCTGTGGTCATCACTATCCTCTTGCAATAGGACCAGATGGATGGCAAAAACAATGTAAGTAGTACCATGAAAAAGAGTTTGAGTGAGGAAAAGGAGGGTTCAATTCTGGCTATTCTGGCAGAGGGATACAGTGAATGACAGGTTGCTTCCATCCTGCAAATTTCAAAGACGGCGGTTCATTAGAACAAGGTCAAGCAACAGACATTGGGGACAACAATGATACACATGTGGTCGAAAATGACTGTCCACTGCCTGAGATGACCGTCCTCTCATTCGAATGTCACTCAACAACCGTAGGATGACATCAAGTGACCTACAAAAAGAATGGCAAACAGCAGCTGGGGTGAAGTGCACGGAGAGGACGGTTCAAAATAGGCGGCTAGGGGCTGGGCTGAAGTCGTGCAAAGCTAGAAAAAAGCCCTTCATCAATGAGAAGCAAAGAAAAGACAAGCTGAAGTTTGCAAAAGACCATAAGAATTGAACTATAGAGGAACAGAGTAATGTCATCTATGACTAGTCAAATTTTAAGCTTTGCCCATCACCTGGTCATCTAATGGTTAGACGGAGACCTGGACAGGCCTACAAGCCACAGTGCCTCGCACCCACTGTGAAATTTGGTGGAGGATTGGTGACAATCTGGGGATGCTTCGGCAAGGCTGGAATCCAGCAAGGCTGAAGGATGCATGAATCAAGCATAGTACAAGGTTATCCTGGAAGAACACCTGCTTCCTTCAGGTAATTCAAGTTGTGGATGGAGGACCACCAGATCAAGACCCTGTCATGGCCAGCCCAATCTCCAGACCTGAACCCCATTGCAAACCTCTGGAATTTGAACAAGAGGAAGATGGCCACAAGCCATCAAACAAAGCCAAGCTACGTGAATTTGTGTCAGGATTGGCATAAATTGACCCAACAGCTGTGATAATAATCTGGGTAATTCCACCAAATAATGATTTCTGAACACTTCCTAAGTTAAAACATTAAAATTTTGTTGTTGAAAAATGTTTATGAATTTGTTTTCTTTGCATTATTTGAGGTCTGAAATCAATAGATATTATTTTGAACAGTTATCATTTTGTACAAATGTATACTCTAAATGAATATATTGTTATTTGGAATTTGGGAGTACTGTTGTCAGTAGTTTATAGAATACTTTTTTTCATTTTACTGAAACACATACCTATGAATTGTAAAACCAGAGAGACTGAAAAGTGAGAGATTGCGCCAGAGATATTGCGCAGTGGTCAAATCTTTTTCCAGAGCTGTATGTGTAAAAAATGTAAACTGCATTCAGTGTTGTGCCAAATGAGTCCAGTAGAGGGCAACAGTGCACAACCCTATGTTAAGTCTGGTAAATAAGAGAAACACTGAAATTAATATATTAAACAAATTCAACATCGGCGTATTGTGCATAAAATATACAAGGGGGCATTCTCACATAATATGGCTCAATTGGCTGTGATGTGAGAGTATTCTAAGTTCAACAACGGTGTTCATGAAATAGGTGTACCTGGAAGCGGTCGAGAATGCGAAGATCTTGGCTGGTGGTGCGAAACCTTCCAGAGCTGAAGTCACCGCGGCAGCCTTGTCCACCTTCCTGGGCCCCATACACCCCTCCCACCAGACTGAGGGTGGCATTGACCGCCTGATCCATGTCCAGGAGGGGGAGGCCTCTCTGTCTCTTTGCTTGCCTCACCAGCAGCTTCCTGTATAGCCGCCTGGCCTGTGACGTCACAGCCAGCGCCTGTGGACAAGCCTCCAGGCGCCGTAGTAGCACACGCTCCTCGTACAGGCTAAGGGGGGAGACCCGGGGCTCTGGGGGGGGCACGCACTCCCCCTTCTCTACTAGGGCACCCCGTCTCTCTCCAACACCCCATGCTCCCCTGGTTGCGTTGGATTGGCCTTCAACTTGTCCCCTCCGCTCATCGTCATCATCGTCATCATCCCGGCCACGATCCTCCTCATCATCACTCTCTGCTTCCTGCTTGATATGTGCCGCTACCGCCCCTGGCCGCAGCTTTTTGCGCATAATCATGACACCGGTGCCTGAGGATGCACTGGGTGGAGGTATGTACTCGATGCCGGGATCAATTACACCTTCGCCTTCCAGCTCCTCATCATCTGGGGATTCCATATCAGAAATGGGAAGATGGATTCCATTAGACATCCTGGACAATCACTTGTCATTCCAGATAATTAAGTAAGTCATTCCAACTGACTTCCAATTTTTTTTTAAAATACGATACTCTAATCTGTATATGAAGCAAAACAAGAAACCAGGCAATCTAGTTCAGCCGTCCCGCAATAGAAAGTGTTGTCCTCTCAAGATTTGAATCCGGGTCACCCATGTGGAAAGCTGTGTGGTTATTCAATACACCACAGATCGCTACATTTGATGTGTCAGTATAGCCTCTTGTTTCTAACCTGAACAAACCCTCTTGTCACTGGCCGTTTCAACAGTTAATTGGCCATTTGTGAATGATGTTGATAGTTAAGATGACCAAAGTTTCTTACTAAGTATACCTCCACCACAAATAGCGTCAATGAACTGTATGGCATTTGCCCCTGGACGTTTTAAAAGCGTATTATTCATTAATAGGCTTACAGGTACCTACTATCTTCCGAGGATTATTCATAAAAATTGAGCAATTGCTAGCGAGACTGCCAAAGCGATTTCCTTTCATGGCATAACATACTTTTTTCTTTCATTTGTGAATGACATTGATACAATAACCATCAATAAATGTGATGATAACTAACTTTTTCATCAACTGAAAATACAAGAGAATCCTGGAATGTACCAGAAATAGTAGCAATACTGTATAACGGTAGTTTTATTGCAGCCCACAAATAAAATTAATGTCTTTGCTCTCAATAGATTCAAATTTGATTTGAACACTTCCATGTGAAAGACAGTCTTTAACCACTACGCCACGGCATAACACGTTTCAAAAGTTGCCAAACACCATTGAGCATTGTGTTACATTGACTAAAGTTTCTTACTAAATTTACCTGCATCATAACGTCTATGAACTGTATGGCTTTTGCCACTGGCTGTTTTAACAGCTTATTAGCCAGAAATAGGCTTACTAGTATCTACTATCTTCCTAGGATTATTCATAAGAATTGACCGATTGCTAGCAAGACTGAAGAACTTTTCATACCAGAAAAAGTCGCAAAATAACTGTATTCAGTTTTTGTTAAGGCTTACTGTAACGTACTACTGTATGTTGTAGCCAGCAAATGTTTGTCTAACCTGACCCAAAACGCATGCACGGATGCGTACTTCGAAAATGCCCCAGATAAAGTCGCAATATAACGGTAAACAGCTTTATTTCCAACACTATAGTGTAGATACAGAAGGTTTTATCCAGCAATTTTTGTCTATAAGAATAATTCAAAATGCGTACTTCACTTTGCCTGTGAGGAGATCCAAACACGGGACCTATAGTTTACAGGTCTGCTTCTCTAACTACTACGTTATTTACCAAGGGGTAGTCAGTCAGTCAGTCAGTAAGAGACATGTGCTCTTCTTAGCCGGCTCCGCTTACGCAGTCTGGCAAAAAAAAAGCATGTGGAGGAGAGAGAAATTTAGAAGCGTGTCCACTAGACACGTTTTACCTGCACCACTTGTTTAAATTAAACCTTTACACAAGGAAGTTTTCCGAAATGTCATTTTAGGCCTGACATTTAGGAGGTAATAATGGTTCAAAATTGACCCCAGGTGTTAAATTAGACATCCACGCTATCACTGTTAATTCAATGGAACAGCCTCTTGCTTTTCCAGGAAATGTGAAATCAAGTAATATTTGGCTTGTGTCAATAAATGCACCACTAATTAAATGTTTTCTGGGCACGGCAGCAAGATGATTTGGGCATTAAATGTTGTTAACCATTGCTCGTCTTTCCCTGCCGGCATGAAGACAACAAACAAAAAAGATTAGACCTTGAATGATGCCTTTCAAATCCTAGACCAAAGACAAGCTCAAAGGGAACCGGACTCCTCACCGTGAAAGAGTGCCATTGGCGGCATCACGTCTGGGATGAGGTCGGCTTCTGACAGAAGGCTGGGTGTGGCTGAGTGGGAGGCGGGGGTGCCTGGAGCTGAGAAATCTGGGGAGGGCGACGGTGAGGGGCTGGTGAGTGGAGTGCGGTCAGAGGAGCTCATCGAAGAGAAGTCAACCACTTCGCCTTTCTCCAGGACCAAGTCAGGCCGCCGCCCACCACCTCGCCCACTGAATTTGACAGGCGTGGAAGAAGTGCTGCAATCCATGTAGCCTGCCGCCTCTTTCTGTGCTCGCCGGATGTCCTTGGCCTCCTGCGTACGCGAGCGCTTCTCTTTCAGCTGTATGGCACTCTCAACCGGATTCCGGCCGGCGCGCTTCCGTAAGCCCTCCACCGTGATGATAGGGTCCAGTGTAGGTTTGGATGCTGCTGAGAAAGAATAAACAGCAAATCAACTCATTCTAAAAAACATGAATATTCCTAGAAGAATAATTTAGTTTTTCACTACCATCAAGAGTTTTCCCAAAAGTATTATCACAACTGAGTTCAGCATAGTGCTTAGGGCAGTGTTTCCCAATCCTGTTTCTTGGGAAACAAAGGGATGCCTGTTTTTGCCCTAGCACACACCTGATGAAAACGTTGCTCTGCCACTTACACATTTGATTGACGTAATAGACCTATAATCAAGTCTTTCGTTTGAATCAGGTTGGTGAGCGCTAGAGCAAAAACAAAAACCTGCACCACTTAGAGTCCCCAGCACTGACTGCAGTGACCCTAAATGTTGACTGGACTGAAAAGAATATTTGAGTATTCTTGCAGTTTACATTTAGACTTTAAGGAGGCCACCGAGGCCTTGTCCATGTCTGGGCGCAGTGTAGGTGGACGGTTCTGCACCAGCTTCCACCAGCCCGGCTCACCAAACTCCTGAGCCCCGGATCGGAAGAACGTGGGGCTCCCCACAGACAAGCAGCCTGCCACCGTGCTCCACCACGTGGAAGTTTTCTTTCTGCAGGTGAAGATGACAAACCAATTACATTATAATATAAAACATTTCATCAGAGCTCTTCTCTAATGGTTGGGACCAGTTCAAAAACTGTCAGCTTTTGATATTTTTATAATTGAGTAAACAATGATCATGTTCTCTATTTAAAGTTTTTGGTCAAAACTTATTATCAAAGCCCTTCCCACCCAACAACAAAAAACAACAAAGAAAGTCCAACCTGGTACCCAGTAGGAAGGTCCAATGTCTCCCAATAAAGGCACAAATGTCCTCCTTCCATCGGAAGTAACCTTGACGCCCTGTGCCCTCCAACGAGAGGTTGTACATGGCCAACATTACTACCTGAAAAACAAGAAAAAACGATTTTGCTGTGAAAGGCTGGATAACAAATCAATTTCATTTTCCAGAATTTCCCAAACCAATTTAGTCCCCATTCCAGATGGTTGTTGTCCTCTGATTAGAGTGAATGCAGGAATATTGTGAAGTGGAACACTGACCTCAGCCTAATTGGTTAGAGCATATCAGTTACCGATTGTGGTTGCTTGATTGGATCCTACAGCCGAAAGGCTGAAAAATCAAGTTTTCTCCTTGAACCAGACAGCTAACCATAATCAGGCATGTTAATAGCTCCAGATAAGACCTACTGCTATGTCACTAAAATATAATGCATATTTTGATGAACCAAAGGTTGTCAAATGGCAGCACAAATGGTAGTGCAATCCTCACATGAACCGTACACACCCAGTCTATCTCCCTGGTTAAAACACTTCTCTTTTCACATGCCTATGACTGAGTGCTAAAATGTAATCACACTGTTAGCCTTACAGCTTTTATAGCTTCCTCAAGCAACCTTCTAAAGAATATACCAGTTATGTTTTACTCTATTTCAATTTTTATTCTATGTGAAGCACATTGAATTGCCTTTTTGATTTTGTAATACTAGTATTTGTTTTCATTATATGGTGTTTTATATTTTCCTTTATCTTTATAAAGCACATTGAATTGCTTCTGTGTATGAATAAACTTGCATTCTTGTTGGTTGTGTCCTGTTATAAAAATATGTAACAAATAAAAATATAAAACAAATTTGGTATTCCGTTCTATCAGTATAGATTTATAGGGTAAAGCCCATTTTATTGTTTTTCTACCGAAATCATGTTTACAGTCTTATTGTCTTGCATAAGCTGGACTGTAGCTTTACTATAAGCTAACAAGGTGTTAAATAGTTGCACATTAAATGTGGAAAGTGTACCTGTTGCCAGGTGAGTCTCATTCTCTCAAACGTCTCCTTTCCATCTTCTGTACAGTCGTAGCAGTTAAACTTGAAGAAATTGTCTCCTTTCAGGTAGCTGGGTTGTTCTCCATGCAGCTGGGCTGAATGGTAAGGTTGAATAAAAAAAAGGCTTAGAGACGAGGCTTCCAAATCACACCACAAATTAGCCAGTGCTAGCTGAATGAGGAAGAACAGCAATGTGCCATTATAAGGAGATGTCTCCTTGCCAGAAGTCTATTCAACCCCATGAGCCTCCTCTCACCAGCTGGGATCCATTTGTGGCACTTGTCGCAATAAAAGGCCATGTCTTCATTCCAGCCTCCCTCACCCTCCTCCCCTAGGTCGCTGTTGAGTGAGTCGCCGCTCTGGTCGTGTGATAGATCCACCGAGGCCTGGTCCTCCGACTCCACGATGAGCAGCGTCTCACCCTCCACCTCACCCTCCTCCAAACCATCAGAGGTGCACATGGCCTCATCATCTACCTGACCCCTCTGCTCACAGCTGCTGTCCATTGCCACCAGAAATTGAAAGACTAGTCCTGTGCAGGAAGAGTGTGGAGGTCATCCCAGTCACATTTGTGTCAGGATAAAAGTGTAACAATGAGAGCGGTATGATGAAAAGTAGACTCCTTTTTTGGCATGAAATCATACTAAAATCTACCCTTCAACCATATAGTCCATACAGGGAATTTACTACATTGCCATCTTTTATGTTCCCTGAATGTGGTTGTAAATGCAAGTGGTTGTAAGTGGCTGTCATTTATAAAATATATCACAAAATGTTGACAGAACAACATGGCAGACCAGTTTGAAAGTAAACTAAGGTTTACAACATTTCTTTATCAGCATTTCAACACTAGCATTACACTACATATTCTAGCTTAGTCCTGCAACTGCCATTTTGCAACTTGCTTTTAATCAGTTTATTAATACAGATGTTTATGCTGCAGGACGATATAAATGGTTATGCTGCAAGCTACACATACACAATAGTTGTTGAAGGCTGCTAGCTAACGTGTTTTATTGTTCCTATGCCTGGCGCTGGTCGGAGCCTTGTAGCACAGTTCCCCTCCTGTTGCGCTGCCCCTCGAGTTCCTTGGTCAGGCTTCTTTGTTGCTCGAGTACTCTCAAGTTGTCTCTCTTCCTCTCCAAACGTTCAATGTCTCTAAGAACTCCCTCATGAAGTCTCTGATGATAGATAAAAAAAAATAATTAAGACCAATTCTGCCTGAAATTATGGCAAAACACCAACGTACGTTGCATGGTATCCTGTAACTAGCTACTGATAGCAGAAAATGACATGCTTTTCAAGGTAGTATTTAGTTTCCTAGTTAGGTAAGCACATGGATGTTTTTGTTCAGAGATTAGCTACCCTAGAAAGCTGTTTACTGAATATTGCGGTGGCTCTTGTTGAGTGTCCTTGGTTTAAGTTTTTTATGAGTAAGCACATCGTGAGTCTGTATAATCCATATTCCTCGTAAATGTACACATACCTGGCGAATAAAGCTGATTCAGGTTCTGAACAATTACTGTAAGTCACTACAGACCTACTACAAAAACCTTGAACAACGCTAGGACATATGGCTTGTTAAGCATCTAGACGAGTTAGTGAAGTATTATTGATCTAATAAGCAGCGGATTTGTGGCTAACTACCAAGCTAACGACATATTCTTTACCTCTCGGTCCCAGTTTTGCTTGAGATGCACTCCAACCACGGTGCTCAATGTAAGTACCACAGAAACGCCCAGTACAACTTTAGAGGTCCTAGACATAGCTAGCTAACATGCGACGTAGCTAGTAAGGAGTCACAGAAATTGCTAAACCAACGTTAGACTAGTTGGAAAACACGTTAGTGCCGGCCAGGAATAGCGCAGACTGTAATGTAGAGTACCGAATCTGCAGACAGTCAAACAAATCGATTTACTCGACGAAAAACGAAGATCCAGTACATTTTATAATTTGGGGTCCGTATATGGAGTGGCCAATCGTTATTCTACCATAAACAGACAAACGAATCATCATTCTCACTTGACCTGCTCGTTATTCTTTTTCGGTTAGGGAAACACTGACAGATTTCCGCATGTGTCTTCTTCTCTTAAATTAATGGCTGATCGCATCCATTGAAGGTTCATATACCGCCCCCTACTGTACCGGGCCTTTCCTATATCCTCCCGCTCAGACATGTAGCCCTGAAAAAACGACATACAGCCTTTGTCACCATCCTACTCCCCTTCTCGCCCCCCGAGCAACCCCTCTACATCCCACTTCCTCCCTTCCCTCTAACCTCCTCATACAACCTTTCCCTCTCAACATCATACTGCTCACAATACATCAACACATGTTAAACTGTTTCTTCCACTTGACACCCATCACACAGCCCTGTCTCATGCCTATCTATCGCCTTCAATGACACGTTCAGTCCTGTATGCCCTAACCGTAGTCAACACCACATCACCTCTTCTCTCCTACACCCCATATTCCTTACCTCAGCCCTCACTGTCCGCTATACCCCATAATACCATCTCCCTTTCCTGCATCCATCCCACTTTCTCTGCCAACAGTCCACACCTACCCCCTTAATTAACATTTAATTTCCCCCCGTCCTAACGTGACGTCCTGTACCCCCACGCCCTCCTTCCTACACGCACTCCTAGCCAACCTATCAGCTTCTTCATTACCCTCCACACCAACATGAGCCGGCACCCAGCAGAACCGAACCACCACACCCATCCTCTCAAATCCCAACAACACCATCATCTCCACCAACAAGTCACCTCTATCTGAGCTTCCAGTCTGTAAACTGCCTAACACCGCTGCTGAGTCTGAACACACATCACTTCCTTTAACATCAGTGCTCTTGCAATCTCAATGCTAACCATGACCAATGCATCTGAACTTCACATACCCCTCCTGAACCCACTCTGTGTATCACTCACCAAACCCCTCTTCTCCAGAAAAAACTCCAGCCTTGCCACCACCATCTTCTCCATCAGTTTACCCAAATGGGACGTCAATGCTATAGTCCTATAACTCGCTGCCTTCATAGGGTCCTTACCTGGTTTCAAAAACAGTAACACCACTGCTCTTTTCTACCCGGCCAGAACAGTCCCAGACTTCCACACCTTATTATTCAGCTCCAACACTTCATCTCACACAATCCGACGCTTTTTCAACCGACACATGTGTCGACACCCCTCCAAGGCTTTCTCCAATTAATACATTTAGAACTCTACATCCATCCCCTCACCGGTCTCCTGTTTCCTCACTAATACATCCCCATGTTCCCTAAGCATATCCGCTTGCCTTCTCGTACCTTCCTCCGTGAAATGATCACACGGATGCACACCTTCAAACACTCCACCTATATCATTAGCTTTATCTAGATTTGGGACTGCAGGAACACCATCCTTCCACCAACACTAGAATCTCCCCGGTGTCCTTCCCCACCATCTTCTTAAACATCCTCCACACCCTACTCAGTTCTGTCCCACTCCCAATAGTTGAACAGTACTCACGCCACGCCTCCCTTTCAGCTGTTTTAATTGTCCTCCTTGCCACTGTTTCCTTTGATAATCCTTCAATTTGTCTTCCGTCAGACCGTTCTTCAGGACTCTCAATGCAACATCCCTTTCCACCACTCCTTTAGTGCAAAATCCGTCCACGACGACACCACCCTCCTTTGACCACCACTTTTGGACACTGGTATCACCAGCACTGCAGCCACCAATATCCTAGCCATCACCCTCTCGGCACACACATCCACAGACTTCTCCCCAACCACAGCGTCCCCAAATCCTCCACACACACAGACACAAACATGCTTATACTCTTTCCAATCCGCCTTCCTAAAACAACATCTTTCAGTCAGCACTCCACCTTGTCTACACACCCTAAAACCTCATTTAAAAACAACCGAATAAAGATCACTACCTACTGTAGTCTACTGATGCACCTCCCACTCACACCTTCCCGCCAGCACAGCAGACACCAGCGTCAGATCCAGACATGACATCAATCCTGGTACCCCTCCCATCATTTATGCACACCAGGCCACAGCACCCCATAAAGTTCTCCACCGTTTGCCCATTGCCATCCGTCTGCATTAAAATCCCCACACCACATCACCTTTCCCTCACTGAATCTCCTATCGACCTCTTCCAACGTTCCCAACACCACCCGCTCACAGAGATTATAAAAAAATCACTATCCCTATATTCTCTTTTTGTCCTACAATTTCTATACCCACACAATCTGACACCATTACCTCCACCCTTCTGTAGTTCACTCCTACTTTAACAAATGTAGCACAGCCTCCACCCGCACCCTCCACTCTGTCACACCTAACGGACCTGAAGCTCGGGATCACAAAATCCAACATGGGCTTAAGCCACGTTTCTTGTACACACACCACAACAGGCACCACATCCAAACTATACAAAACCTTCTTAAATTCCTACCCATTAGCCATCAAACTCCTTGCATTCCTTTGAAGCCCCACCAACACCATCCTAAGCCTGCACACTCACCCCCCCTTTCACTTCACGTCCTTTTCAACATCTCATCAATCATTACCACCGTGACTTCAGAAATACAAAGAAACTCCCTAGCAGCACAAAACACTAGATCTACTCGCACAGACTTTTTCTTAAACTGCCCACTAACATTCAATACACTACAAATGAATGTCAAGACGCCAATCCTGTCCACCACCAACATATCTTTACCCAAAACACATTCATGCTCACATGTCTCTGACAACACTACTTGACGCCTCTCTACCACCACTTCTGACACCAGCCCCCACCTTGTTCATTCTGCCCACTCTGACCTGACCCCAATTACCATTTTATCAGAGCCAACTCACAAACTTTACTGGATGGGTGCAGTAGTAATTGTTATATAGCCAACGTCAATGTAATGTTTTTTGTTCTATAACAGTTTGAACGTTATACAGGCCAACATGTTTATATGCGGTGATATGTACTTGATAATAATTTTGATTGAGTGTGTGTGCTTGTACTTTATTGGGGCGCATAGAAGAAGAAAGGTCTGTGGTACACGTGACAATCATTGTTTACTTTAGCAACTGGCATGAAGGGTAAAGTAAGCTTCAGTACGTGGGAAATCCCATTGACTTAAATGGGTTTTTAAACGTATATGCTCTAACTGGCTCCATATAAAATAATTGTAGGACAATATAAATGTCTTTCACTATCATAAATATTTAGCTAAATAGCTGATATAGTCAGATAGTCGGTGGCATAGCGGAGCTGGCTGGATAGCTGTCGTGTCGTGTGAACTGCTATAGCAGCAGTCACAATACGCGTGCCTGTAGCAATAAAACTATTGCTTATGTTATAGTCAGGAAATACAGTTTCTTCTATAGGTATTGGGACAATAAAGTCAACTCTTGTATTTTGTCTGTACATTCACTATACAAAATGTACAATATCTCTATACAATCTTGTCTACCTCCTAGATACAGATGGCTTGCACAGTGCGCTGAATTTGAGACTGGTGTTCTTCCCTGGAGCTCTGTCCCTAACCCACACACCCCATCTGCACTGCCAAAACCCTCTGCACTGCAATCCCTAACCCACCATCCCAGTCTTCATATTCAGGACCTACTTGTTCAATGACAAAGTTTAATCTAATCAATTCAAGAAGCATATTTCAATTTCTGTATGGGCCACATATATATTTTACCCCACTCAGATGCAGGTAATCCCCTGAGAAGTATAAGTGAAGTCCCAAAGCATTGACAGTTTCACTGCTGGTTTAACTATGTCTGCTTGTTTGGAAGATACAGTCAACCACTGAATTAAACCCAAAGTGTAAATTCATAACATGACTTCCATATCAACAATTCCCCAGGTTTCACATGCCTATGCATTACTGCTGAAACTAACACTCATTTATTATTTTAATGTAAAAATACAACCCTACCAAAAATCCTTTTAGATTTTTCCTTTAAATTGGTTACCAGTTCAGACCTAAACAACCAGGTGTGGGTAGAAACTAACCAATTAGTGACCTAATTAATCGATCAAGTACAAGGTGAGAGCGAAAACCTACAGACACTCGGCCCTCCGTGAAACAGGTTTGGCACCTCTGGTCTAACCAATAATAACTAGTCAAATAAATTGATTCTTAGATAACCAGTACTTCTGCATTTGTTCAACTATTTAATATTATCGACACAAACACTAAATCCGATCCAAATCAGTGATCACTTAATTCAATAAATTGGATAATGAAGGTAATATTGTCTTTGATGGTGACAAGCAAGGGAGTCCACACATTAGCATTAAAGGAGTACCAAAAATGTTTAATAGCAAAGCATAACATGGGTCATCTGGAGCTAGGTAGATTGAAATATATTAAAGATGAAGTCATTGTATAGATGTCAGTATATTGCTAGACATCGTAGCGGTTAACATGTTGGGTCAGTTATCACAAGGCTACTTGCCTCAACTGATCCCAGAAGTCGTTCATTATAAGAGCATCTGTTTAATGACTAACATGTTATGTAAATATAGTGCACATTTGGCTAGTGTACTAGTGCTAGATTAGCATGTATAATTTGACTGACATATACTGGCTTCAGATGATTCTCAAAGCACCTTGTCTACCATTCATAGAGTGATCTCCAGGACTGAGTGTGTTTGAGGCCCTCTCCCATGTTTCCAGAGTTCCATTCTGCTGGCTTGTCTGGACCTGAATCTCTTTGCCAGCCTGTTATTACACACACACACACTCACAAGTTTGTACAGCTAACCTCATGGGGATCAGAAAATAGAAATTGCATGCTCCCTTGCCCTAATCTTTACCCTAAACCTTACCTTAACCCTTACCCTAAACCTAACCTTTACCTAAATAAAGTAACATTTATGCCTAAACTTTAACTAGGTATAATGCCTAACCTTAACCCTAAACTTAACCCACAATGCCTGGACCTTAAAAAAAAAATTAACTGTAAGTTTGACCCTAAACTTAAACGCTGAGCAAGAAATTGACTTTTGCCTCAAGGGGACCGGTGGTTTTACTATACTAATTGGGGCATTTGGTCCCCATGAGTATAGTTATACCTAAAACACACACACACGTTAGAGCCTTATGACTAAAAAATTACTTTAACATGCATAAATCTTTTGTGTTTCATTCTCACCGGTTCAAGGGGCCAGTAGATAATGTCACCACTTAATCAACAAAAGCCTTACAGGCCTTGAAGTAAGGAAGTTGTCAGTGTTTTAGGTCTCCATTTGTCATTGCTGTGAAGGGGGGGAAATGTTACAGCAGTCAAATGCATGGTGATTGTACATCTGGGAATAAGAGTGGGGTAGAATACAACCTTGTTGTTAATACAGAGATCGATTGTGGTCACTTTAAAATAAATTTCCAAATATATCTGAACTCTGCATATGTGAAACCTCTTTGTATTCTCAACGCATCCAAACCAATGATCACTTTACTAAAAGTTACAGAAGGAGGACAGTTCAAACAACCACTGATCACTTCAGTAAAACAGACAGAGGACATCTGGTTAAACCACTGATAATTTCAGCATAGGGACAGTAAAGGGAGGCATGTGGAAGGTATTGGGGTGGAGCCTGTATTTTGACCACTGACCTGGTTCTGTCAGGTCCTGAATATGAAGACAGGAATGTGCTCATGGTGGGTTTTGGCAGTGCAGTTGGATGGTGTGGGTTAGTGAAACATATCCAGGGAAGAAGAACACCAAACTGCTTAACTTCAGCGCATTGTGGAAGTCATCTGTGACTGTGAAGTAGACAGGATTCTTCAGAGATTCTGTACATTTTGTATGGTAAATGTACAGACAAAATACAATTGTGGACTTTATTGTCCCGATATTAATAGAGGGAACTGTATTTCCTAGCTATAACACAAGCAATAGTTTTATTGCTACAGGCACTCCTATTGCGACTGCTGCTATAGCAGTTCACACGACAGCTATCCAGCCAGCTTTGCTATGCCACCAACTATCTGGCTATAACAGCTATTTATCCTAATATTTATAATATTGAAAGATGTTTCTATTGTGATGTACTTGTTTATTATAGAGCCAGTTAGAAAATATATGTTTTAAAATCAAAACATCAAATATTTGTTTACCCTCACTGTATTTCCTTCATTGAGACCCAGTCTGTGATTTAAGTTTCTCACGTATTATTTATTTTAAGCAGTAAATTTACAGTGCATACCCAAACTCAGATTAAGTTGTGTATGTGACAGAGAGAATTCTGGTATATTTCACTACAGGCAATGGAACATCTGTAACGATACCTGACAGAGGCTGGTGTTGTGGCTCCAGGGGCCTCATTTATAAACGTTGCGTACGCACAAAAGAAGGCGTACGCCGCTCTCTACGCAATAATTGGTATTTATAAAAAGCAAACTTGACGGTAAAATGTGCGGTCCTTCACGCAAGCTCTGACCCAGGCGTACGCACAAAAACGGGTGAAATGAGAAATGGCGACACCGTCGGCAGTTGGAAAAAACACGTGAATGTGTGTGAAACTGTAGACCGTTGTGTAAAATAAATGGCAATACTGCCTCTCATAAATAACACGAAG
>JACXGJ010000661.1:0-112235 GCA_016801105.1 Esox niger
GCTGGTCATAAAGTGTACTCTGTGATAAGAGATGACCTGAGTGTGGCCCATGAGCTTAACGTAACACTTACTTTGTGGACAATGATGGACATGACCCAAGTATGAACCATAAGGAGGATGTGAATTACTGTCACAAATTACGAGCATTCAGGGAGGTAGAAGATAAGAAGCGCACCCCACTCAGGGGGGTTGCCAACCAGACAAAGTCAGATGGCGTAATGTGTGAAAGTTCTGTATAAAAGCCATGGTCCGGACTGTATCTGATCATTAGGGGTGTATCTGCAGAAGGACCTGGCTTTAATGTCTGTCATTATTGTATGATTTTCATTAAAGTCTATTGGATTCACAAAGTCCTGAGTTGAAGTGTATTTGTTTTTAGTAAAGAGTGGTTGATTTTCCACGACATAATTGGCGAGCTAGCCAGGAATTGGACAGAGACATCTTTTGCTTGACCGAGATGCCCGTGAGACGTTGGACTGAGTTACACAAACGGTGCACACAACAAAGTTAAGCATTTTTGCTTTTAGTTAGTATGTGTGTAATTCAGACCATATAGTTCTGTGGCGGGACATCAAGCACGGGCCTTCCCAAATTTAACGAACCTTGAATGTCAATGTACACAGTATTTTTTTATCCAATACATTATATGAATACTAAAATATTGTAAATAAGTGTACCTTCTGGGCAAAATGAGGGCTTACGAGGGGCAGAATTCCCCCTTCGGTAAAGACAAAGGTTTACGGGAGGCAGTGTTCCTCCTCGGTGAAGGCGAGGGCTTGCAAGAGGTTGTAAATAAGTCACTGTCTTCAAGAGACAGCCCAGGTCGGAGGCCTGCGGGTTAGTGTGCACGAATCACCTCTTGGTAAGGCGGCCGAGGCATTTGCTTGCCGGTGTGAGTACAATCGGCTTACAATCGGTTTATCAATCAACCAACCAACCAACCAAATTTATTTTATAAAGCCCTTTTTATATCAGCAGTTGTCGCAAAGTGCTTTCACAAAACACCCGACCATAAACCCCAAGGAGCAAACAACAGTAGAGATGAACTTTCACTGGCTAGGAAAAACTCCCTATGTATAGCGGCCTCGGCAAAAGTTCTGCGGGTGTTTGTGTAGAGGCCACTGCCTGGCAAGGTGGCTGAGCGAGAGACGTGTGGAAGTGTGTGTCTGTGAATGAATGAGAAGATACCGTCCGTGTGTGTGTGTGCGCGTGTGCGTGTGTGTGTGCGCGTGTGCGTGCGCGCGTAAAAAGACCTTGAAGACCGTATAGCTAGAGTACGGAGTGGGGAAGAGACCGTTTGCCTGAGAGTGCGGGAGCTGTGTATATGCGTGTGTCCGTCAGCATACGGAGGGAGAGAGAAATTGCTGTCTGGTTCGCAGTTCTGTGAGATTTGCTATTCCGTTATAAATATTGAACATATCGTTGTTTCCAGTAAAGACCGTTCTTGACTGACAATTTATGGATAATGAAATGAGTAGGGAGACATCAAGCTCCAAATTGTTTGTGAAACGTCAGTTTTGTAGTAAGATAGTACACACTATTTTTGCAGGGAGATGAAGGGAGAGGTCAGCTGGCCAGTTTGGCCCGAGCCCGTGATATGTTACAAAAGGATGAGGAAAAGACAGTTGACAAGGTTAGATGGGCTGAAGAGCCCCCACCATACAAGGGTATACAATACCCACTGGTGTCCGGAGTAGTGAGAATTAAAGGGGAAGTTGAGATGGAGAAGGAAAAACCTTTAGTGTCTCCCACTCAGGGGAGAAACAAACAAGTTAAGGGGAAGCCCGAGATCAGAGTAGATTGTTACAGGGAGTGTTTAGATTGGCTAGAATGTACTAAGGCGAGAGGAGAAGGACAGAGGAGCAGGAAGGATAAATCTAAAAGTTATTTGCAACAACTTGAGGAACAAGTGAACAAATTGCAGGGGTCGCAGTGGGGGGATTCAGAGCCACAGGATGATTCAGATAGCCAGGAGGAAGAGCAACCTGGGGAGGAGGGCGCATAGGCCATAAATAGCCCTGACTACTATAATAGAGATCCGAAAGGGAGGTTAAGAAGTGCTCGCAAGTTGAAAACACCTGATCACTATAACTGTATGGCACCTATTTTTGTTAAAGGGCACCGACACCATTATGTGCCGTGGCCAGCCCAGGATATGGAGGGCCTGGTTGTGAAATTACCCAATCTCCATAATGGGGCTGGGAAATGGATTAGGGTACTTGAGGAATTGACAACGGGTAAAATACTGGCGACAGGGGACATCAAAGCCCTGCTGGTCAGGGGGCTGGGTACGACTAAAGCGGAGATGGTGCTGAGAGACGGTGATATGCCATGGACAATCGGGAGGGCCATTGGGTACGGCCGTTCTTTCGATCTCTATAGACGTTTATTGTGGAGGGCCCTGAGGGAGGAATTCCCTGCTGAGGTGGACACTGATGTGCTGTGGGGAGCTCCATTAGGGGACACAGACAGCCCTGCTGAGTACTTACAGAAACAGGCTGACAAATGGAGGATGGAAACTGAGCATGACCCAGAAACAGATAGACTGGTGTCACATATGTTCAGGAAAGCTTTGGTGGAAGCGATGCCCGCTACGGTGAGAACCCAGCTTGAGGATGCAGTAGGACTGACCACATCAAAGTCACAAAGAATTCAGAGACTATTTTGTCCATGCTGTTGACAAAAAAAAAAAAAAATGTACGAGCAGGGGAAAGACATTCAAAGGAAGCTCACTCAGCTTCAACTGGATGAAATGACAACTAAGAAAGACAAGCCATGGTTACAACAGTGACCCCTCCTGGGGAAGGCACCATGGCACCTGTCCTCCAGGGAAGTCCATATCCAGCAAAGCAGCCACAGGTCCCGAGTCAGTCTCCCCCTAACGCCAGTAGTAAATGTGTACACACAGCCCCCAAAACAACACCATAATAATGTGTTGGGGTTGTAACCAGGAAGGACTTATTAAGCAGTTTTGTCCGATCAACTCATGCTGATTCGGCTCCCGAGCAATCAAAGTCCCAAGGTTGGCAGGGTGATAACCAGGTGCAAGGGGTGTGGCAGCAGTCTCAGGGCCTGCCCCGACAAGGTCATGTAAAGCCTTATGCAGGACCAAACCAACAATACTGAGGGGGCCCAGAGAATCCTACGGGGGAGGGTCAGTTTTAGCAGTAACATTGCAAGCTAATGAAGAACCTATGCTGCAGGTTCAGATAAATGATAGGGGCACACCAATGATGGTAGACACCGGAGCCACTTACACTTGTGTAAATCCAAATTATGCCTCTCACCTCCTTAAGCTAGGTAAATATGCTAAGACGATAGGATTCTTGTGACAAACGCAGCTAATACCCAAGACAGCTCCAGTAGATCTAACCACGAGCGGACGCTCAGTAAAAATACCTATTTGAATTTCTGAACACACTCCACTTAACTTGTTGGGTAGGGATGCCTTGTGTAGATTGAGGCTGCAAATTCTGTGCTCACCTGATGGGATAATCATAGATAAATTGGGGGTCAAAAGCACAGATGTCGCTACATCGGGCACCATTGGCAAATGTGTACTGGATTGGTAACATAGAAGAGGCCGTTGGGGCAGTTACTCACAAATGTGGATCTTATATTGAAGCACAAATACCACAGGCTAGGAGGCCATCCTTGGCCTACCATTGCACACTAAAATATGATCCCTACCAGGAACACATTTTTGAACAGTTGTGGCTCGATATGGTCAATGTTAGACCGGCTCACATTGAGTCTCAGTATTTTGTCATTGGTAAACAGGGTGCGGCTATGGCAGTAAGCAATGCTGAAGGTTCAGACATAATAGCCACATGGTTTAATGTTCCTGGTTCAGTCCCCCATATCACACTGCTGGTAAATGATGGGTATGAAGCTAAGGACCTAGGATCGATAATGAAACAGGCCGCAAGGGTCCCTTGGACCAAGTCGGACAATCCTCTGATCTTCCACTCTCCTGAACATGATTTCACTAAAATCCTTTGTTATTCACATATGGTTGGAGAGCCTCAGGAAATAGAAGTCGCTACGAGTCAACAGGTTCAGATGGGGGATGTGGAGGACAGGCAGGCACAGTTGAGAAAAGATATGGAACAGGTAGTTCCTGAGCAGGTATGGTCTCGACACGATACAGATGTGGGGCATGTTAAATCAGCTAATCCTGTGTTCATTAAATATAAGCCAGGGACAAAACCGGTATGGAAAAAACAGTATTACATGAAACCAGAGGCAGTAGCAGGTATTGAACCAACCATTGGGGGTTTAGCTGTGGCAGAGGTACTTGAAGAAACGATCAGTGATTTTAACACACCTTTGTTTCCTGTTTTAAAGGCGGATAAGCAGAAGTGGCGTCTGGTTCATGATCTGCGGCCCATCAATGATTTAGTGGAGGACTGTTTTGCCGAGGTCCCGAACCCCCACACGCTGCTGACTAACATCCCTCCCGACGCAACATTTTTCAGTGTCATAGATTTGTGGCGCTTTCTTCAGTGTCTCCTTAGCAGAGGAATGCAGGCATCTGTTTGCTTTCACCTACGGGGGGAGGAAATACAGATATACAAGACTGCTAAGGGTTCAAACACCCCACACATTTTTAACCAGGTCCTTAAGGCAGACCTGGAGGAGCTTGTGTTGGAGGGAACACTACTTCAGTATGTCGATGACCTGCTGATGTGCTCCCACCCTGGAACAATGCCATGCTAACTCCATTAAAGTGTTGCAGCGACTGGCGGAAGGAGGTCACAAGGTGTCTCGGAAAAAGCTTCAATACTGTCAGTCTGAGGTTGAGTACTTAGGCAGAACTATAGCTCATCAGATGAAGGCCATCTCCCCAAGTCAGCTTGAGGGGCTCAGCAGGGCGCAAGGTTTCCCACAATGTTATCAGGGGCTAGCTGTGGTACAGTATGCATATGAAAAAAGGCACTACCATCACCATGGGTTATCAAGTAAGGATTTACACTCATAATAAAGTCTCTGAGATGATAGAGCAGGGAAAGTTTGTGCTGACGAATGCTAGACTGTTGGACTACCTGCCACTGTTAACTTACCCTGACGTGACAATACAAAGTTGTGCTACCGTTAATACAGCAGAAAGAGTACCCCTCGACTATGAAGGTGAACCTCATGACTGTGTAGCGGAGTCTTTAACCTTGACCAGGCTTCGGCCCGACCTTCTCTCGCTCCCAATTCAGGGAGCTGAGGAAGACTTATTTGTGGATGGTTCTTGCTATAGAGACGTGGATGGTAATCATGCAGGTTTTGCTGTGGTTAGGAGGGACCCTAGGGGTAATTTTCACACGATCATCAGTCAAATGTGTCCGCAGCCCTGCTCTGCTCAACTAGCCGAACTTAAAGCATTAACAGCAGCATGCAGAGAGGGGGGTGGCAAGATTGCGAACATCTACACTGACTCTGCTTATGCACACGGGGTATGTCATCTGTTTGGTGCTGTGTGGAAACAGAGGGGTTTTAGGAAATCTGATGGCACCCCAATTTTGCACCACAATCAGATCCAGGACCTGATGGTGTCATTGCTGCTTCCGCGACAGGTGTCCATTGTTAAATGTCAAGCACATAGGAAGGGCGACGACTTCACCCAGGGCAACAATGCAGCGGATGGGGCCGCAAAGCTAGCGTCTAAGTGTCATTCAGCTGTTTTAGCCCCACTAATACTGGTTGAGGCGGCACCTGGTATGGATGATGTTATCAGAATGCAAGCTAGAGCAAATGTGTTTGAGCAACAGTTGTGGCTACAGCAGGATGCCACAAGTGATGCCACTGGCTTGTGGCGGGCCCATACAGGACTCCTGGTGGCACTCTCTGCCCTTCTTTGGGTTTTGATCACTAATGCGCATGGGTTTGACCATTGAGCAAGGGAGATGAGAAAAATAGCACACCAGGGTTTCTGGTCACCGTACCTGCATGCTACGGTACACGCAGCCCTGGCAGAGTGTGAGGTGTGTGCGACAAACAACATAAGGAAGGGAATAGTGACACCATTAGGCCGCATTCCAACACCAGAAGGACCGTTCAGACATTCGGTCATGGACTATGTGGATATGATAAGACCTATCCATGGAAAACAGTACATGCTGGTAGTGATTAACAGGTTCAGTAGGTGGATAGAAGCGAATCCTTCAAAGGATCAAGGAGTAGGAACGGTGATAAAGTTCCTTACAAGAGAAGTGATGCCAAGATTCAGCATACCATCAGAAATCAGTTCTGACAATGGGTCAGCTTTTATTCAAAGAACACAGAAACAGGTGATACAACACCTGAACATAAAACAGAGGCTGTGATGTGTTTATCACCCACAGTCCTAGGGCATGGTAGAGAGAGCAAAAGGCACGCTAAAGGCCAAGATCGATAAGATCTGTGCCAGTGCAGGTTTGAACTGGGTTGATGCTCTGCCTCTAGCACTAATGAGTTGCCGCATGGAAGCTAACAGAACCACGCATCTAACACCGCATGAAATGCTTACGGGTCGACCCATGCCTGTGCCTGTGCTTCGAGGTCCTCATGAAGGGCCTCCACTGGAGCTGCTGGAGCTGGAATTCAGGGAATATACCAGACAACTAACTACTATGGGACAGAGAACTAGGCAGTGCAGACTTTGATACCTTTCAACCATGGACACAGCCTAGTGCACGCACTAGTCAGGATGAGAGTAGTGTCAATAGCACCACTCAGAGAAGGAAGCGAGAGAAAAGGGAAGTACAAACATGGAGCACGCTTAGAGCTAGAGGAATCAGACTGCCCGATAAAAACAAGGACGAAGCTCAGAGGTCAATAATGGTAATCACCCAGGGAGGGGAAACATTGTGTTGTTGGGCAGATAGTGTCCAGTATGACCAGGCGACTTGGTCTGAAGGCAAATGTGGTATTAAGGTAAATGGGTCAGAGGGCAAGTGGGATATATTGGTTCAGCATAATAATGAGAATCAGTCTCTGTATCTCCAACTGATCATTACCAGATTCCCGGAAGGTACTGAAAAATATCGAATAGCATGGTGGAACCCGGAGGGAAACTGATCGGGGGAGGATACACTTTGGGAGTCGACAGTAGGAAAGGAGCCGCTGGTCCCTGTATCCAGGGCAGGACGGCATACAGCACCTGAGCCCACAGAAAGTTGGAGATGGCTTCCTGTACCCACAGTGGAGTAGGCCTTGATTGAGGTACCCACTCAAGTACCTGTTATTGAAGTGAAAAACTGCGTCGAGGCGGTTGAAAAGTATGGTTGGTACCAATGGGCACAGTACACCGCCAGACAGCATGAGATGGACAATTGCTTGATATGTTCCAGAGCAGGTCAAGGGAGCATGGTAATCGTGCCTATTGAGATGGGATGGCAGGCTTGTTTGAAGGAGAAGTTTGAATTGTGGAAAGCTGGGATAGATGACAACAACCTCCATAAACTATGTACTGCCACTAGTTTAGCGTGGTTGGGGAATAAGCTGCTCCAAACTAGAATGAAAAGCTTACGCCTTGAGACAACGTCAGAATGTCAGGATTTAAACATAAGAATAAGTGCAGAGACAGCCGGGCACACCCTTCCTGAGGGGAGTTTGAAAATACTGGGTAGACATGAGTGTTTTTATACCACAGGAATGGTCGCAGTAGGACATTTTTCCAAATGTAAAACCCTTATTAACTTGGATAAAGGGGAGCTACACATGGTACAGTCCGGAGATAAGTTTACTTTATCCCAGAGGAAAGGAGTAAAAAGCATTTATTTAGAAGACCAGGCTATAGCCGACATTTTCTGGATATGTGAAGGTGGGAAGTTGAGGTCCGTGTTGCCGAAGGGATGGTCTGGAACCTGTGCCAGGGTTAGAGTGGCTCAAGATGTGTCAATAATACCATATGCTGTTTTGTCAACAGAAGAAGCTCTGCAAGTTGGATATTTACCAGTAAGATCAAAAGAGCATATACACCAGATCCAGTGATTGTCATTGATTCAATACGACAGCTGCGAGGCATCCCTAATGAGTTTAAGGCAAGGAACGAGATCACTTCAAGGCTTGAGTCTTTACTCGTGTGGATAACACCCAATAAAAACACGTAATGGATTAACTACATATGCTATAACCAACAGCGGTTTATCAATTACACTAATGTGGCATTGACAGCTCTAGGCGAACAATTGCGTGCTACCAGTAAAATGACATGGCAGAATAGACAGGCTCTAAACTGGATCTTGGCAGAGAAGGGTGGTGTCTGCATCATGTTCGGGGAACAATGTTGTACTTTCATTCCAAATAACACTGCATCAGATGGCACGTTTAGCCAGGCCATGACTAAATTAAAGCGACTGAGACAGGAAGTTAAGGATAATGCGGGCAGGGACTCTCTCGCATGGGAATGGTTAGAAAAGTATTTTGGTAAATGGGGAACTATTTTCACTAAGGTAGGGATAGTGATGGGAGTAGTGTTAATTCTAGTGGCATTGGGATCATGCTGTGCAGTTCCTCTCCTTAAGACGTTTCTGACCCGGACTGTGAGAACTCAGATGATGCTCCGGGGAACTCCAAACTCCAACCCAGACAGGGACGAGGGTCCATTGGTGATTCTGTATGTTAACAGAGGAGTACCATGCACTGTCAACGGTGAGCCCCTCAACACCATTCCCAGAAGTGTTGTGGGCGGACAGAGAACCGACCCACGTGCTGGACAGCAGTGCGGGGGATCTCTTCTTCTGTTACAGGGAGCGAAGGACTGTCGGAGCGGAAAACTCCACTGGAGAATGCATACTTGACTCAGGTTTAGGCTGAGAAGGGAGAGGTTTATGCCAAGACTGACAGTGGCAGCGGTGACCGTTCTGCTCCACCACCGGATGCTGCGATTTGTAATAGGCGTACACGCAGACACTACCCTCGCCCATATAAGATTAACTGGTGTCTGTGGAAACGCGTTGGACACACTCTCAGAGATGGACATGATCACCATCCTAAACCTTGCAATTGTGCTCTGTGTCAAAGGGAGGACTACCTCCTGTGCGCGGGGAAGGACTGCGCACCGCTGGACATAAAACCTTGAACGAGGCTGTTTTTCAATACAGATGAAATAATTTTGGGGGCTGTGGGGTAGTGTTGGGGAAGTATACTTGTTTGTTAGTATTGTTAACCATTAGATTCATTCATTGCTACCTCAAACCATTCTACATTAAGTGTGACTTCTTTTGTGTTCATCGTTAATCTACCTCAATTAATCTCATTTAATGTACGCTGTATAATGCTACATCATGGGGTCGGATGTTTAGACTAGTCTTTATATTAACCTTTTGTTTGTAACTCGTATACTCATTTTGAAACACCATATTTTGCAAGGCTCAAGAAAGTAAATCTGCACGCGCTTACACACGCACCCATATCCCACTGATTGGTAAGGTTGGTAGGTCTTTTACTTCCCTTCAGCCTGAAAGGGGGAAATTATCCAGCCGTAGGCAGAAAAACTAATTCATGCTTTTGTTACGCCAAGATTAGATTACTGCAATGCTCTTTTTTTCCGGTTACCCTGATAAATCAATAAATACACTTTAATTAGTGCTGCACAAGTTAGTGCTGCTATAACCCTAACTAGAACAAAAAAAGTTGAACACATTACTCCAGTACTAGCCTCTTTACACTGGCTGCCAGTTAGGGTTAGGGTTGATTTTAAGGTTTTATTGTTAAACTATAAATCAATACATAGACTTGCTCCTACTTATCTCGCTGAAATTATCCAGCCGTACATACCTGCACGTAACCTAAGATCACAAGATGCAGGCCTTTTACCTGTACCTAAAATTCCTAAACAGTTGGAGGCAGGGCCTTCTCTCAGAGCTCCACTACGTTAGAATAATTTGCCAATTAAGAGATACAGACTAGTAGACCCTTTGGTTGATGCTTGGCAATGTGGATGGATTAATTTGCTGCCTGTTGGGCCCTGTCTGGGGCATCCTCTGGATAGGGCCAAAGTGTCACTGGACCCCGTCTCAGCCCCAAGGTCTTACGCTGCTATTTTATAGTGCTGGTTGTGTAGGGTGAACATTTTCCCTCTCTTCTGTTGTTTTAAACTTAGGAGGACATGAGGTCTTGACCCACAACTGCGGAGTACCAGGCTTAACTTGTTGCGGTCCCTGTCCCCCTGGTTGTGTTGAAGATCAAGACAATACCTGACGATTTCAGCCGCTACTCTGCTGACCCTGTCTCTGTCCCTGTCCCTGTCCATCTGATCATGCCTCTGATCTGGACTAGGTTTAAATACACTCTGGGCTCAGCCCAGATGCATAAATTAATTATTGCAATTTGGACTCGCAATATGTTCACCCTGCACAGCCAGAAGAGGATTACTCACCCCCTGAGGCTGGTTCCTCTCTAGGTTTCGGCCTTCTTAGGGAGTTTTTCCTAGCCACTGAAGTTCAACACTACTGTTGTTTACTCCCTGGGGTTTAAGGCTGGGTGTTTTGTGAAGGCACTTTTTGACAACTGCTGGAAAAAAAAAAGTTAATTGATTGATCAACAACAGAGGTATGAGCGGGTTGGAGAAGCTGACCATACAGAGATCTGTTATTCCTCCTCTGCAAAGCATCACTATCGAGTTTCAATACTGGTGTTCCAGAATCTACTCAGAATGGTTAAAAGGTGAAAACGTAACACGCTCATTTCATTGGTCAGAAAAGCTATGCTGTGCCAGTCTCCTCATGGGTCTCCACTTGCAGACGCTGTGAAAAGTACTACCAGAGACTCTGATATACCAAAAAATATTTGTCACAATATTAGTGAAGTTTTTGTGACAAAACGCTGAGCATCAGCATTTTACATTGGCATGTATTAAGGAGTTGCATAAATCAAAAAATTAAGTTAGTTACAATTATGCCAATTCTTATTCAATTACAAAAGTAATTCCAAGTTTGTAACTATTTTGTTCACAAGTGTGCAGCCTAATTTACAACTACAACAAAACAAAAAAAAGTGGCCATTTGACCTTCATACAAAGACCAAATACCAAATCAACGTGTCTAATACTGTGGAGGACCGTACAATTACAGACTGTTCACAAACCCGGGTTTGAGTCTTCCTATTGCGGGTAACACAGTTTTGTCAAACAGAATGTCAGCCTTGGTCAACAAATTTCTGCCTTATTGAGCTTAGCCTTTTCTTTGGTCTTAATTAATCATCCCTACCATTACGTCGAATACACCAATATTGAATGAGTGAAGGGCTGGTGGCCGTGAAATCCACATAAATGTACCACTCCAGGCTAAATACAATAAGTCTAAATCAAACATGCCATATTACATGTCAAGCAGAAAGCTTTGAGTAATTACGAGTTTTCAAAACAAGCCTCAATGTTTCAGAAAGCCTTGGTTTCCTATCCCTGCTATAGCTAGTCTTAAAACGTTGCCGTTTTTAATAGTGTCCGCTGTTCTAGACACGAGCGAAACTGTCAGTTTCACATCCTGGTCTCTAGCTGACATTATATTTTTGTACAGGAAGCAAACATTGCTTCCTTTGGCGTGCTTATGCTATAAATATACACCGATCAGCCATAACATTATGACCCAAATGACGCAAGTGAACATTCTGTCCCCAAAGTTGATGTGCAGGAAAAATGGGCAAGCATAAGGATCTGAGTGACATTGACAAGTGCCACATTGCTAGACGACTAGGTCACAGCATCTCTAAAAACTGCAGCCCTTGAGGGGTGTTCCCAGTCTGCAGTGATCAGTACCTATCAAAAGTGGTTTAAGGAAGGAAAAGCGCTGACAGGGTCATTAGTGGCCAAGGCTCATTGATGCAAGTGGGTAGCAAAGACTGGCCTGCGTGGTCCGATCCAACAGATGAGCTACTGTAGCTCTAAATTACAAAAAATGTTAAGGCTGGTGCTGATAGGTGTCAGAACACACAGTGCATCGCAGTGTGTTGCATATAGGGCTGTATAGGTGCAGAGTAGCTAGGGTGACCCCTGTCCACTGCCAAAGCACCTACATCATCCTCTCTGGGATGCTCTTTTTATACCCAATCATGTCAAATTGCCAAATTGGTTGTAAGATTAACCACTAGTATTTTTTTAGCATTGGACAACTTAACCTGTCTTTTGCTTCCCATGTCCAAACTTTTTGAAAACATGTTAGTGGCAAAGTGGGCAGATAGTTTCCAAATAACAATAACATTTTTCAGTCGTGCTAGGTTTGGAAAACTGGTCATTACAGGTTGCTGAAGGACAAAATTGAAATCTGGAGGTGGACACAATTCGGATCACTAGCACTTGGCAGTTAGACGTCAAAATTCCATTCTGCATACAAGTATAGGCCTTGGAAATCTTGTGAAAGGACCGACGTGTTTATTAATGCACGCTAAATGAGATTTTAGACATTTACTGTGTAAATCAGGGGAATAGATCAGTACGGCAGTACATCTTTGACGGTCCATCGTAGGTACAAGGGATCGTAATTGATACAAGAGACCGGTACGAGGGCCAAAATTATGCAAGACACATAACGTGGACATGTGAACAATTGTGGCTCTGGGAGCTGTAAGGTTTTCTTAACTGATTTGGCCCACTGGTTCATTTTCTGACCCAATCACATCTCTTACTGGGCCCCATCCCTCCCCTAGTGTCAACTAGGGAGTTTTTCATAGCCTTTGAAGTTCAACACTACTGTTTGTTCCTTGGGGTTTAAGGCTGGGTGTTTTATAAAAGAACTGTGTGACAACTGTTGATGTAAAAATAGCTATATGAAATACATTTGATTGATTGAACGGTTTCGTGTCTCAGAACCAAAATTCTGTGGATGAGGGTGTCAAAATGGATCAATAAAAGCACTAAGGCAAGGGGGTGCAGAAAGTTGCAGGCTAAAACTAAAGGTGGAAGCCACTACATGTGCAAAACCTGAAGTTCGCTTCATTATATACAGTACCCGACATTGTGAAGCAATAGGTAAACTTGGAAACCAGGCAGAGGAGCAGGTGTGTGACAAGGAAGCTGAGGATGCACAGTGTGAGTGAGACAGGGCCAAGGGACTGAGTGAGTAGGAACAGCGGTAAGCAATTCTAAGTGCGGTATTGACATTTGGAAGCTGTTGCTGTGAACCCATAATATGCGGTCAAAGAAGCTCTCAATGCAAGTGAAATAAACCAGCCTTTATAAAAAAAAAAAATTATCTATCAGAGAGACAGCAGGAACATCAGGAGCAGCCAAATAAACAGTTTGGTATATTCGGAGAAAAAAATAAGAAAGCACAGTTTAGCTCTGCAACACAAAAGGGTGGTGGATGATCATATGATCCTATCCAAGATAAAGAAACCCCCTTTACACAACATCCTGCCAAGTGAAGAACACTCTCCAGGAGGTAGGCATATTATTATCCAAGTCAATTATATAAAGAAGACTGCACAAGACTAAATACAGAGGGTTCACCAGAGGATGCGAACCATTCCTAATCCTCAAGATTAGAAAGGACAGATTAGACCCTGCCAAAAACATCTAAAAAGGGCCAGCCCAGTTCTGGAACCACATTTTTGGACAGATGAAAATGAGATCAATCTGTTGCCAAATGACAGGAAAAATAAAGTATGGAGAAGGCTTGGAACAGCTCATGATCTGAAGCATACCACAATCTGTAACATGGTGGAGGCAGTATGATGCCATGGGCATGAACTGCACTGTGTCACTAGTTTTTATTAATGTGACAGAAGACCGAAACAGCCGGATGAATTGTGAAGTGCATATATATTGTTTGCTCAGACTCAGCAAAATTCAGCTTCACTTAACAGATGGACAATGACTTAAAGCTGAAAGTCGGCACTTCAATTGCATCTTGGTTGTTTCATTTAAAATCTATCGGGGTGGTATACAGGGACAGAATTATGAAAATGGTGTCAGTGTCCAAATATTTTCCAACCTATCTGTATGCTACCATCCAAATCATGTGTTCTTCAGGGAAGGCCTTGCACAATTGCATTGTGTTATTTAAATTTTACGCAGCATCCCAATATTTTTGGAAACAGGTTAACTTGAACTAAGCTATTTGGCTTGCCCTAACTATCCACACACTTTCTATGTACATATTCCCAGCTTGAATCTGAATCTATTAATTATCATGTCTCATCTCTTACTCACTTCGGATGCTATTGCTGTAGAGGGGGTTCAGAGGGTCATGCAACCTCTAGCACAAAATATACAATACATGCACATTTCTAAAATTTTCTTGATTAAAGATACCAGTACTGATTATTTAATTCAATCAATAATCATTTTCCCCTTTCTCAGTCTCTCCCTCTCACTCTTAAATGTGGCCTTATTTGAGGAGATCTGTGCAGAGGTTTACAGGCAACAATATACTTTTGCATAATTTAATTAAGTAATTGAAATATTTTTTACTTCTAATAAAGCCTTTTATTTTACAATTACTTGTGCTTCTACTTGAATATGGAAATTGTGCAGGCCCTACTCCGCAGCCACCTCTGATCACCAGGAAGTCACTGATCCTCGCTACTTACTGCTCAGCTTTGTAGTGGTTTGGGGGAATAGTACAGTAAGTACACATATGAGGGGTGATTCATGTATTTAATAGGCCTAGGGAAGCTACTGATGACTCACCAAGTCTCATTACTCATTACGGAGTCCCATGTCATCCAATGACACGCAAAGAACACTGTTCCCCCAGTAAACCGCCGTCCAAGTGCTGCAATAAGCGCCGTAATTTACAGCGTCTTCAATCACTCATATCGGTGTCCAAAACGATGTTTCCTCTGATGAGGCGTTTGCAACGGCGTTGTTGATGTCAATAATTGCGATAACTTTCTGCACTCAGTGATACTAAACGCCGTTATTAACGTCTGTTTGGTTTCAGTTACTTATTTGGATTTTGCATAACATGGCTAGATTTCAACCAATCGCTGAGGAGAACAACTTTGAAACAGAGAAATAACAAGAAGAGCAGCAAGTGAAACTGCACTATCTGTTAGTATGTTGGACATTTTATTATGACTTTGGCTCACAACATGTAATAAGATTGTTTAAATGCTGTGTATTACTAGCTAGTTTTTGTAAGTAATGAAGTTAAAATGAAGTTTTTCTCTGCAGTTTTACATTGAACGTCAGCAACTTTTAACTTTTTACAGCTGGTCAGCTCGCAGCTTGATGGATACTGCAAGAGGCTTTAATCGTTTTACAATCAAGTAGCTAAAATGTCTAGTTTGCTCTTACTTGAATGCTAACAGGCTGTGTCAACATGCATACACTGGTTTTAGGTGTTGTGCAGAACATTCTCTGTTATATCTGCTGTCACCTTCAACCAGGGAAATTTAGCTTTAGCTAGCTAGATAACTAGTGCTTTTAGTTGTGAGTGTTATTGCTTTTCTGTCTTGGTTTCAAAAATAACCAAGTGTCAGTAAACACTGATGGACTAGGTAAAGCTGGCTTTAGCTAGCTAAATAACAGTTATGCCTTTAGTTTTGATGCATGGTTGTGTGTATGGCCTGGTAACTAAACACCCAGCAAAAAAAAAAACTTAAAATTCAGTGAAACATGCTGTTTCCCTGACAGTCATGTGACCTCTTCCCTACTGTTGTCGCTATTTGTACTCTTCCCATCAGTTTGTGCCATATTTGACATCGGGACTGAGCTGGGCGTTTTTCAGTTCAGAATTTACAAACGGAAATAGTCATGGAATCTTCATTTTTGTGTGTTTAATTCTCATTCTTTCTATTGACAAAATATCTGTATCGGTTGCTACACCGTCAAATGATCTTGATGGCTTTGTGTTGGGACTTGAATTGAGTCGATAGGCTACTGCTGTAACCGTTTTGACATCCATAGACAAATTATCATTAACACAACAGTGCTTTCTGCTGTCGAGCGCATATATTAGAGACCTATTCACCAATCACCTAAGAAAATTGTGAGGGTTGTAGGATCTGAGCATTAACAACTACAATATGAATGTATGGTTCATTAGAAGTGAATGTGCCTAGATATTGAGAATAACAGAAAGTTAAGATTCTCCCTGTTGGTTACGCTCTGGTAATCCTCAGGAATGTTTACATTGACCATTTGGTGTGGGGGTTAGTGTCTTGGCTTTGCTAGGTAAACACACCCCTCAAGGTATTTAACAGCTTGTACCCCACATTACAGTTGAGAGAGTAGAGAGACAAAGAGAGTAGGGATGAGTTTGAGCCTGTAACATCATGTGCTAATAGACTATCAATATGCTACAATAAACATTGAATACTCTCTCCCTTGACAACCGAGTACGCGAGTTATTATTACTACCACTATACGACATGGCTGATTTCTAACAGGGTTGCGGGATCAAAGGTAGAACACCTAAAGTTTATCGAGGGTTATGATGGTGTTAAAGTCTTCCTTGGGTTTTCGCAGCTGTAAAGATATTGTTGCTATTTCTAATATGTTTGTGTGAAATAAATGTTTTATTGCCTTGTGCTCAGATGCCTGCATAACCACAGCGAATAATTTGGGATTGCAATAGTTAACTTAGGGTCCATTGATGTAGACTGCATGAAATATATTAGAACGCCGACATTCAGACCTATGTAGGTATTACTGGAATTCAGACATATTAAACTTCTTAAAACTGTCTTAAGTTCACCTTCCAAGCAGTATCACACAAGCAAAAAGGATGCACAAAATGCTCTTTAAACAGCAAAGCTCATAATTAATCTGCAGTCTCTTGTTAAAAGCTTGTGCTATACTGTACTGGACGCATAATTGTTTTTAGTCTCAAAATCATGTCTTTCAACAGAACTAAGTAAATTATTTTGTATGCACAATCATTTCAAAGGGCAATGTGAAGTTTTAAATGTAAATGACTTAATCCTGGTCTAACAGAAGTATTAATAGTAGCATTTCCAAGATGTGAAGTCTTCCATGCCTGGTTGTCTTTTTCTCTACTTCTGAACATCAGCTATGTAATGTAAAACAATGTGAACAACATGTAGGCCTGGGACCACATACTTAACTGTGCAGGTTATTTCCTGCCCAGTTGGAACACATTCCTCAGACCAGACTAATCACTAGAATGATTTCTTCAATGTGTATTACTTAACAGCATAGGTATGTACTGTATTTTGGGAGGTGTTCAGGGTCAGTGGATCCCAGGATTTTCTTTCCTTTCCAGGGGTCACATAGACCTGCCTGCAATATTGAGGGGTCATGAATCCCCATCCCCCTTATTCTACACCCTGTGTATTCCTGGATATAAAGCCTGCACACTAGTTCTAAAGGTGTGAGAACCCTGGTGTAGTATATAAACTAGTCATATTTTAATGCAATCTATCAATGGATAGGCATCACACTAATGTTAGCACTTTTATCATTCTGAATTTAAGACAGTAGTTTGAAACGAATATTGCCAGACTTAAAGCAAACAAAATGTCATCCCCTCATGGTGTACTGACATTTGCAGAGCACATTATTTAGCAAGTTCATGACACTATTAGCATTTTTTTAATGCACATAACATGTCTGTCAAGACATACACAACACAAGTGAAAGATTGTATGTACTACAGCCCTGCTCCAACCTTGCTCCAGAGATACGGTCCTGGTCGTTTTCATTCCAACCCCATGTATATGCAGCCTTCGCTGTCTCTAATTATTTGAAAGTGAGCTAAATTAGGGTGGGAGTGAAAACAACCAGGATAGTATTGCCAGCAGCAGAGTTTGAGACCCCTGGCTTATGCTATTGTGGAAACAAAGGGAACATAATATTTTTTTTGATTTTGAGGTATATGTATAGGTAATTGTCTTACTGAAATAGCCAAACTCTTCACCCACGAAATACAAATGAATTAGGAAATGTAAACTTGTACATGTGTGCAAGCAAAATAAACACTTGGTCACAAATAAACCCAATAATGACTTTGAAAGTTACATTTTTTAACTATAATAGTGACCCATGAGTGATGAAAGACACAGTTGTCCAACTCGATATCAATTGTGGCTTTAATATGCGCGTTACTGAACTATCACAGGTATTGCAGTACTTCCTACTCATTCCACTTATTCCCGCGAACGTTTCCTCTGCCTGAAAACAAAAAGTTTTCAATTTATAACACAATCAAACTTACCCTGCCACTACGTCTAAATACAAAAAACATACATAGGCCAAAGTGTTTTCTCAACGCACTATATTAATATTATTCTCTTATACTTGGGTAAATGGGGAATACATAGTCTAGTCAAATGATCAGATCATGAAATTGTTGTCATTAAACAATCAATATAAACAAAACTCAGACATAGACCGACATAGAATTACTTCAGGAAATGTCGTTATACTATCAGTTCGTTTTTCTCTAACGAATCTAGTTAACAGCAATGCTAGAGCTTACAACCAAAATGCGATGTATCAATCACTTTCTAGCAAAGCATAAACGCGAAGTTCCCACGACACGTTCTTCAGACGTTCCGTAATACACGACCATTGACGCGAAGTTCACACGACACGTAATACTGACGTTCCATTATAAACGAACATAGACCCGGAGACAGCTTTCCTAGGCCTATTAAATGCACGAATCACCCCTCATATACGCATATTTAAGTGGATTGCATAGATGGTGTACAGGTGGTTGGTGTCTGACCGATTGTGGAGCTCCAGTACTGATGGGCTATTAAGTGTATAATTCTTGCAGATGGCGGTTTTCCAAAAGAAACCGGCAAGATCTTCAGTCACGCCACCACGAAGGTCACAAATTGGTAGATCCCAAAAACCCATTGTGAAATCATAAAAAGTGTGGAAGTCGATCACGTCAATGTTAAAATTGGTATTATCTTAACTGAACAGTATATTTGAAATTAACAATTCAATTCATAATACACTTATTCTGCTAGAGAGATTTTTCGCATTCAAGCTCTCAGCGGACCTAACTGCACTCTTAAAGCGGTTTTAAAACAGCAAGCTTTTTGCAAGGGTTGTACAATGGTGACACCAAAAGTCTTGTATTTTGAGCAAACAATTGTTTTGTGATTATTGATACATTACTGAATTTCTCAACCGCAACAAAATCACGCTTCTTTAGGCTATGCGAACTTACCGTAACTCTCCATCTAGCGCCTGGATAACAGCGGCAAAACTGCGACTGGTCTGGTTCAGATAGAGGTAGCATGTCCGTAGGCTTTCACTCATGGAGTTCTGACAAGAGAAACAGAAATAGACAGGAAATCGGTAAGAACCTGCGGTCAGCAAAGGAGGAGGGCGTGCGGCCCGACAACCCTCCTGCACGCCTCTCTCGCCCAGTCGTCCCCCGGAGAAGAAGGTCCGTGAAGCGGGTCCAGAACGTGGTGTGACGCAGAAAGAGCGCTTGAAGACAGTTAAAGAGACCGGACACTTGAAGCAAGTTCCGGCCATAGAAAATCATCGACGCTCAGCCATTAGTAAATTGAACGGATTTTTGGATATCCAGTTATTTATATCTGCGTCTGAGGTCGTCCGGGCAATTCAGCAGAGGACAGGGGTGCCTATTCCTCTCAATCAAGTGGAAACATTTAGGGAAGTCTAAACAGTAAGATTTCACGTTGTCGCTGATCTTTAAACAAGTATCAAGAAATATTTAGTTTCCTAAATTCATCCGCATAGTTTAAACTGTGTGCAGTGTAGCAGTTGTGGTTGCGCAGTTTGACGAAGATGCTCCTCCCACTTAACTCATATAACAGCAGTGTACACCCACATAACATTCTAGAATATGACGGTTTTGAAAAAAACGTTGATACGGACTGATTTAACAAAATTGTCACTAATTAATCACCAAAATAAATGGTGTAAGCCAATCTGTTTCTTTCTCTAATCATTTTTTTATTCAAACAGTGGGTGTTCAATTTTTCAAATTTCTTAACACTTGCACATTGGAAAAGTTGAGCAGACTGTTACATTATCATGGTGCTCTAGTGGTCTCCTAGTGGTGGACCGGAATCTGAGCAAAATGTTTTTGCCAAAATAAGTTCTAATTATTAAATTACGTTGCGTATATATACGTCGCGTATATTCTTCGGGAGTAAACCCGTAAATCCTGTTATATAACACAAATCCCAGAAATGTAATTATCTTTAAAAGGGGAAACGGCCGGTAGATTGTTATTATTGCATCCGAATTTATCCTCATTATTGTAGCTTTAAGTTCCCCTGCAAACCACGTCTTGCCTGAGCTGCTCATATTTGATGTATTACGGTTCTAAAACAAATCCTAGTTGTACCTAGAGTAGGCTGGCATTCAAGATAATTCCACGTTGACTACGTAGCCTATATGTTTCACCTGTAGGTGAATGCATTAGCCCTTCATGCAGAATTTCAATTGTGTATGCTGACGAGAGTGACAGTCCACTGGAATCGGTTGTGCGCCCTTTATGTTGTGCTGTTCCAAAATGTATAACAAATGACATTGCCTAAACTACCCGGCAATACACAAGGGCTTTAAATCAAATACTCACATAATCCAATTTGGGCATTACAGTGCGAGAGCCCCCCATTTTAAACTTGAACAGGTTGAATAATTCCTCTGGATGTCCTAACGATTTTACTATATCCATGTTTCGGTCTTTGGACTTCACGTATTCCGAAGATGCTTGCTAATATTGTGTGCTGATTCCAACCCGGTGCCCTCAACACCTGGCAATATTTACTCGATGTAATTGTTTCGTCACTGGGATACAGAGCAGTCCGCCCCCTTTTGCCAAAAAACCTTCAATCATAATAGTCGTCAGATCGACTGACGAATGTGATTGGCCAGCGCATCATGGGCTCAGGACCCATCGACCAGTCGATAACTAGAGCGGCTGGTGTGATGCACCGCCCAGGCCGTGTCCTTGCAAACCGAGGCATCTGATTGGACAATTCTTTACTACACTCAAGAGACCAACCCGGCGGAGTGTGATGGATATTATGCCCAATGTTACTTCACATTGTAGATGCGCCTAAGGCTATTGTATCACTACTTTTATATTGTACTTTTTAATTTAACTAATTTTATATATATACACACACACACACATATATATATATATATATATACATACACACACACAGGTCTGGAAAAAATTAAGAGACCACTGAAAAAATATTATATTATTTGACTATTAGGTATGTGATTGAGTAAAATGAAAATGTTTGTTTTATTCTATAAACTAGTGACAACAATACTCCCAAATTCCAAATAAAAACATTCATATTCATTTATCAACAACGAAATAATGTTTTAACTTAGGAAGAGTTCAGAAATCAACATTTGGTAGAATAACCCTGATATTTAATCACATCTTTTATGCGTGTTGAGATGTTCTCCACCAATCTGACACATTGCTGTTGGGTGACTATGCCACTCCTGGCATTGAAATTCAAGTAGCTCTGCTTTGTATAATGACTTGTGACCATCCATCTTCCTCTTGGTCAAAGTGCAGAGGTTTTCAGTGGGGTTCAGGTCTGGAGATTGGGCTGGCCATGGTAGTGTCTTGATCGGGTAATCCTCCATCCACACCTTGATTGACCTGTCTGTAAAGAAGGTGTTGTTCCAGGATCACCTTGTACTTGGCTTGATTCATTCATCCTTCACAAAGAAAAATCTGTGCAGTTGTTTTCGCCCTCTGTTAGGCTGTAGCTTTGTTGTCCCCAATGTCTGTTGCTTGACCTTGTCCTTATGAACCGCCATCTTTGAAATTTTCAGGATGGAAGCAACCTGACAACTATTGCTGTATCCCTCTGCCAGTACAGCCAGAATTGAACTCTTCTTTTCCTCACTCAATGTTTCTCGTATAAACTCTTTTGTCATTCTGAATGGTTATTTTTTATTCAAATTACCTTTGAGGTACTACTTGCACTTTTTTTCCCACCCAGCTGGACCTTTTGCAAGAGGATAGTGATGGCCACAACAGTGGTTTTATACTTTTCCTTGTAAAATTTGATTTGGTTCAGGAAAACACCTAATCAGTACCTCAAATAAGGCATGCCTGTGTTGGAAATGAACAGACACTAGAATGGAATGCCTGCCATACATGTTAGGAGAGGTCTATATATACAGTGGGTAGAACAAGTAGTTCATACACTGCTGATTTTGCAGGTTTTCTTACTTACAAAGCATGTAAAGGTCTTTAATTTTTATCATAGGTACACTTCAACGGTGAGAGACGGGATCTAAAACAAAAATCTAAAAAAATCACATGGTATGATTCTTTAGTAATGAATTTACAATATATTGCATGACATAAGTTTGATACATCAGAAAAGCAGAACTTAATATTTGGTACAGAAACCTTTGTTTGCAATTACAGAGATCATACGTGTTCTGTAGGTCTTGATCAGGTTTGCACACACTGCAGCAGGGATTTTGGCCCCACTCCTCCATACAAACCTCCAGATCATTCAGGTTTCGGGGCTGTCGCTGAGCAATATGGACATTCAGCTCCCTCCAAAGATATTCTATTGTGTTCAGGTCTGGAGACTGGCTAGGCCACTCCAGGACCTTGAGATGCTTCTTACGGAGCCACTCCTTAGTTGCCCTGGCTGTGTGTTTCGGGTCGTTGTCATGCTGGAAGACACAGCCACGACCCATCTTCAATGCTCTTACTGAGGGAAGGAGGTTGTTGGCCAAGATCTCACGATACATGGCCCCATCCGTCCTTCCCTCAATACGGTGCAGTCGTCCTGTCCGCTTTGCAGAAAGCATACCCAAAGAATGATGTTTCTATCTCCATGCTTCACGGTTGGGATGGTGTTCTTGGGGTTGTACTCATCCTTCTTCTTCCTCCAATCAAGGCAAGTGGAGTTTAGACCAAAAAGCTAAATTTTTGTCTCATCAGACCACATGACCTTCTCCCATTCCTCCTCTGGATCATCTAGATGGTCATAGGCAAACTTCAGACGGGCCTGGACATGCACTGGCTTGAGCAAGGGGACCTTGCAAGCGCTGCAGTATTTAAATCCATGACGGTGTAGTGTGTTACTAATGGTTTTCTTTGAGACTGTGGTCCCAGCTTTTTTCAGGTCATTGACCAGGTCCTGCCGTGTAGTTCTAGGCTGATCCCTCACCTTCCTCATGATCATTGATGCCCCACGAGGTGAGATCTTGCATGGAGCCCCAGACCGAGGAAGATTGACCGTCATCTTGAACTTCTTCCATTAACTAATAATTGCGCCAACAGTTGTTGCCTTCTCACCAAGCTGCTTGTCTATTGTCCTGTAGCCCATCCCAGCCTTGTGCAGATCTACAATTTCATCCTTGATGTCTTTACACAGCTCTCTGGTCTTGACCATTGTAGAGAGTTTGGAGTCTGTTTGATTGAGTGTGTGGACAGCTGTCTTTTATACAGGTAACAAGTTCAAACAGTTGCAGGTAATACAGGTAATGAGTGGAGAACAGGAGGGCTTCTCAAAGAAAAACTAACAGGTCTGTGAGAGCCAGAATTCTTACTGGTTGGTAGGTGATCAAATACTTTTGTCATGCAATAAAATGCTAATTAATTATTTTAAAATCATACAATGTGGTTTTCGGGATTTTTGTTTTAGATTCCATCTCTCACAGTTGAGGTGTACCTATGGTAAAGAACTACAGACTTCTACATGCTTTGTAAGTAGGAAAACCTGCAAAATCAGCAGTGTATCAAATACATGTTCTCCCCTCTGTATACATGTATATATACATATACAGTGGATATAAAAAGTCTACACACCCCTGTTAAAATGCCTGGTATTGGGATGTAAAAGAATGAGACAGAGAGAAATCATGTCAGAACTTTTTCCACTTTTAATGTGACCTCTAATATGAACAATTCAATTGAAAACCAAACTGAAATCTTTGAGGGGGAAAAATTTAAAAGAAAAACCTTACAATAACCTGGTTGCATAAGTGTGCACATTCAATCACAAATAATGTTCAGCTAAAAATTTCTTAGTTGCATCTCAGAGCAAAAGCCATGGTCCACAGAGAGCTTCCAAAGCATTAGATATACCACGGAACACAGTGAAGACAGATATCATCAAGTGAAGAATAACATACCAGCCTGGCTGAAGTTTGCAAAAACAAACATCAAGTCTCCCAAAAGCATGCTGGATTATGTGTTATGGTCTAATGAAACCGAGGTTGAACTTTTTGGCCATAATTCCAAAAGGTAGGTTTGCATCTCAGAGCAAAAGTCATGATCCTCAGAGAGATTCCAAAGCATCAGAGGGATCTCATTGTTGAAAGATATCAGTCAGGAGAAGGGTTATGTCTTGGTGGTCATAGTGATGGTACAGTGTCCTTGTGAGACTGTGTAGTTCTGATGGTCTTTCTAATACTTGACCTTTGTTCACTAAAGAAACATGCAAATTCATTACATTTCACAGTGGACAAGAGTTCTGATGCTTTCTGCTATATTGGGTTTGTAAGCTTGTCGATCATGATAAGTAACTCATTGTTGACGCTATTGTCGTGGAAAATCAACCACTCTTCACTAAAAACAAATGCACTTATACTCAATACTTTGTGAATCCAATAGACTTTAGTGAAAATCATGCAATAATGACAGACATTAAAGCCAGGTCTTTCTGCAGATACACCCCTAATGATCTATGTCCGGACCATGGCTTTTATACAGAACTTTCACACATTACGCCATCTGACTTTGTCTGGTTGGCAACCCCCCTGAGTGGGGTGCGCTTCTTATCTTCTACCTCCCTGAATGCTCGTAATTTGAGACAGTAATTCACATCCTCCTTATGGTTCATACTTGGGTCATGTCCATCATTGTCCACAAAGTAAGTGTTACGTTAAGCTCATTGGCCACACTCAGGTCATCTCTTATCACAGAGTACACTTTATGACCAGATCATGGGCCACACTCTGGACACCCCAACTGTGGATACAAAGGCAGTAAACTTTAGAAATGCCCCTCTCTGGGCTCAAGGTAATTGCCTGCTCATGACTATCTCTCAGCATAAGACACATATATTATGATGAACATAAACATTATCTGTATGTGTAATTCGTCCTATCTCAGAAGTAATTTACTGTGTGTGTGGATTCCACGTTAATATGTTTCTGATAAAACTACATGATTATGCATTGCACATTAATATTTTCATAAGTATAAGATTATTTATGCATTTTATAGAATTATCCCCCACACTATCAAGGTTTTGTTTATAGATGTCATAATTAATTTGAAGTTTAGTTTTCCTCCACTTACATTCCGCTTTCCTACATTCCCTTTCCAGTGCGCTTACCATCATGGTGGTTCTCTATGGTGTTTTCTGTTTGCTCATTGTTTTCTTTGTTTACTGGTGTAACACGATCCATGAAATTCAATAATGTGAGTTTTTTATTTTTCCCCCTCAAAGATTTCAGTTTGTTTTTCACTTGAATTGTTCATGTTATAGGTCACATTAAAGGTTGAAATAGTTCTGACATTATTTAATTAACTTTGTCAAATTTTTTTACATCACAAATACCTGGCTTTTTGACTGGGTGTGTAGACATTTTATATCCACGGTATATATTTTTTAAAAACAAAGCATTTATTTTTTCTTGATATTACAATTAGAAGACATAGATGCATCTTCTCTTGTGTCATGACCTGTTTAATAACATATCCTCAATAAATTGCTAAATTTGTGTAATTAGAAAATAATGTAAGAAAAAATCAATTAGAAAACAGACAGAGGAATATAAGTAACTATGCTGTGCTTCTTGCTTTCATGCCTGTTAGTCGCATATGTCACAAGGCTGGTGGAAGGACAAAAACGCAGAGGCGAACGGGTGATGGTACTCCATATTTTTTAATAAAGAAAGAAACAAAACAAACTTAAAGCAGATCCAGTGACTGGGAAGGGTAGCATAACGCAGACAAACATTCTACAACATTCTACAACATTCTATAACAAAAAACATTCTGCTTGAATAGGTTCCCCAATTGGAGGCAACAATTTACACCTGCCTCTAATTGGGAAAACCTAGCCATGCAGAGATGCCTAGAGGCATTGAATGTTTTTCTGTCCTGACTATGGCCCCCAGCCCTGTGTAAAGATGGCTAGGGGCATAGCCAGGACGTGACAGTACCCCCCCCAAGGTGCGGGCTCCAGAACGCAAGACCCGGGACAACCAAGGGGGGTGGGCAGGCCGACCGCACACTGTCAGGGGGAGGTTCAGCACCCTGACGGTCCGGGGGAGGCGGCGCCGAGGCCGGGACGTGCCGGGGAGGCGGTGCTGCCGCGACAGGCAGTGGAGGCAGCGCGGTGGCGGAGTGGCCGAGACAGTAGGGGCCGAGACAGTAGAGGGCGCCGCTGGCAAGGGCGGCGGCGGAGCGGCCGGGACAGAAGGGGGCGGCGGCAGAGCGGCCGGGACAGTAAAGGGGGCGGCGGGCTCGGGCGGCGGAGGCGGCCAGTCCTCGGCGGAGGGCGGCGGCGTTGGCGGTCAGTCCTCGGCGGATTCTGGCGGCGGCGTTGGCAAAGATTGCTAAGGGCATAGCCAGGACGTGACAGCATAACGCAACTCACCTGCTTCCTGCCTTTTGCCAGTCTTTTTTCCTTTTCCTACTTTTAAATGTTCTTTTATTCTTCTAACTTTGTTTAATTTTTGTTCTGTATTTGTTTTAATCCTATTTCAAACAGCCGTTGGAGGAACGGATCAAACACTTCAGATTTAGTCAGCTGAGCGCTCATCTGGTCGGACTGTGGGTTTTGTCCAGTAGGTGAGTCAACAAATGTTAATGCTAACATAGCACAACAGGCTAATCTAAGGCTAGAGAGCTCTAATGATTTCCCTATACAAAACTGGTGAATAGATCATAACAATTTCAAAGTGAGTGACTGAATGAGATGATAACACAGCTTGAAATACGCGAGAGTGAACAATTTATTGACTTTATAGCAACTACTCTTGGGGTTGAGCTAACAAACGCTAACAGACTAACTTACCAACGGACAGACACAGATTGGTATACAAGGGATTACTTCAAATTTATGCCAATGGATTAACTGCAGAGGCTTTCAAACCATCCTTCCCCAATGACACATTTTACTGGCACAGCAATGGGGTTAGACCACAGGCATCAACTCCAGAAGGGACTTGGTCTGACGTCATATGCCGCAGAGGCAAATCCATCAAGAAATCAAATAAGAGAGCACCAACCCTCAATCCACCACCTGAACTCTACTGACTTGGAACAAAATGTGTGTAAAAGAACCTAGGGAAGCTAACCACAACACTAGCATTAGGAATAATGAAAATCCAAGAAATAGCCCTAAAACCACTTATAGGACAACGGAAAGAAGAAACGTTGTTACCTATAAACCTGATACTACCATGATTGCAGATAACATAACCAAGCATATCAGAATGGCAAAAACTGAAATCCTAACCATGGCTGTGACATCAGTCAGAGAGCTAACGGAAATGTTGCCAGTTATTCTCTCTACACATCCAAGCAACATGCAGATTATTATCCACACTGGGTCTTTTGACATTCTACAAAGGAAAATTGTCTCTGAGATCCAGATTTCTTTTTTCAGCGCTACTGGAGAAAATAAACAACTTTTCAACATTATGTTTTCATCTCAGGCCCAATTCCAACCTTGGAGAAAGAAATTGCATCTTTTAGCAGACTCCTTGGGGTGAATACGTGGCCGACATCGGCATGCCTCAACCACAGGATAAGGTTTATTTACAATTTCAATATTTTTTGGAACAATATAGACCACTTTAGACCTGATGGGGTTCATCCAAATATCATGGGAAGCCAGCTGCTTGGCGCCAACATACGTCACGCTCTTGGAATTTCATGTCCACACATGAAAAGCATGAAGGACAGTATTCATGGGCAGAGTATCCACCACCCCTCTCCTGACACTCTAACTAAAATCACCCAATGCTATGAGAAGTTGTCCTTGTCCGAAACGGGGGCACAATTCCCATCCCCCCTCCACCACACTCACCCTCTCCACCTCCACCTCAATCACACTCCCCCTCCTCCCTCCACCACACTCACCAATCAGGAAGCTAGTTCTAACCAAAGAGTGCAGAGCTCATCTTTCCCAATGTCCCACTCCTCCCCCCCTTTTAAAACGATTGCTTAGACAACTGCCACCTTGTCCTTTATTTGCACAGAGCACAGAATATACTAGGTGATGTGCTTCGGGTCCCTGCTATAGTGAAAATAGCAATGCCGACTGTTTGGAGTACAAGCTAGGACCCAGTATCTCTATTCCTGTGTTGATTAGAAATAGAAAGAATCGTGCGCATGCAACATATAAAGTAAACTTGTCTAATCTGTTAACTGGAACACGTCAACCTACTAGTCCAGGAACCCCTATTATATCTATTAAGCTGTCTTTACTTAATGTCAGATCTCTCGCCAACAAATCATTCTTGGTCAATGACATAGTATCCTAAAACCTAGATTTTATGTTTCTCACTGAAACGTGGCTGAAGATTGTAGTGCTACTATTCTTAATGAGACAGCACCTGAAAAATTTTGCTATTTGAATACGTGTTGAAATGGTAGGAAAGGAGTGGCTGCCATATTCAAAGATACATTCCAATGCAAAGAAAATACACAAGGTAATTTTATTGAAGGGTTTAAAAGGTACTCCCGAAATATTATTTTACCATTTACTGACCTCCACAATATTCTGTACATTTTATTACAGATTTTACTACTCTTGCTGGGCACTTGAAATTCTTTTTTTGCACTGTTCATATTCGGTAACATGTTTGTGCTGGAGTGTGGAAACAGATTGATGGTATTAACAGGTCGCTGAAAAAGTTTTTCTGTGTTTACATTTGACTTCATTTTGTTAGGTGTTGTCTTAACTGAAGCCAAAATCTGTCCTAACGACGGACGCTGCATTTTGCTCAGTTGACCCGCCATTTGAGTTCCTCTCTATGTCACTGACTGGACTGGGTGGATTCTCGTGACCACACACACAGTAGTGTTTTTAAGGGGAAAGTATTAACAGGAAAAAACGAAATAATCGATAGGGGACAATTATGTCGGTTAGAGTTTCTAATGAGCCTTCGGTTAATGTGCTGCTTAGTTAAGAGTTGTTTGATAAATTGCTATGAAACAACATTCGGAGAGGATTTTAAATGCAAATCTTTTTTTCAATTCTTGTCTTTTAGGTCAAAGATGAACTCTTTAATACAAAACCTATAGGTATACAGCAAATTGGAATCATTAGATAATAGATTTACACTCCGTGCACAATTATTAGGCAAGTGAGTATTCTGATTGTATCTTTATTTCTAAGCACATTTTCCAACTCCAAACCTTATAAACTTAAATGGTCATTGGATTGAATCATTTTCAGGGAGGGTGTGGCAACAGTGAATAACACCTAATATCAAGGTGTGCACATGACCTCAGGAAAAAGGGGCCAAAAAAGATATTTAACTGACACAGAAAAGTAAAAAAAATTCTAATGCTTTTCAGACAGTTGTAAATCTATTGAAATAGCTAAACTATTGAGGCGTGACCGCTGGACAATCAAAGGTTTTGTTGCAAATTATCAACTGGTGTGCAAAAACCACATGGAGAAAATAATCAAATTAACTGCAAATGACTTGAGAATTAAACGTGAATGTGACGCCTGCGCCATCTGCTGCCAGTGCTCCCCCTGCAGGAGGCAGGCTTCAGCGCTCCACCGGCTTTCTGACACCACCGCCCATCTCATCACACCGGTTGTCTCGTTTAGCGCACCTGATCATCATCCACAGTCACTTCCCCCAGTATATGTTCCCTCTGCTCCCTTTGTCTTTGTGTGTTATTGTCTGGCCGTCGTGAGCATTGTTCAGTGCAAATAAATGAACCAAACAACATCAAGTCCACAGTCCACTTCTCCTTGTTCCCCAAATAGAGCTGACAGTGAAGCTAGATGGAACCCATTATCCTCCAGTGCCATCATATTCTGGAACTACAACGTACCTGGAGTGTCCAGAAGTACAAGATGTCAAGTGCTCAGAGACATGGCCAAGCTCAAGAAGGCTGAAACACGACCACCACTGAATATGATTTGAAGTCTAATGTATAGATTTGGCAAAGACATACCTGAAGACAGATTTTTCTAATAATTTATTGACAGATGAAATGAGAATGACTCTTGATGGACCAGATGAATAGTAAAAGCAAAGCAACAGTATTAGACATAACAGAGAAAAAAGTCATCTGAGGGTGGTGTGATTGAGGTGGCTGGTGGAGCTGTAGAGAACCACAGTTCCTTTAAAAAAGCATGTTTACATACAGTTTTTTTTACTGGGGGCAGGGACACCAGACGAGGCTGGTGTGAGCAGGGGAGACGGAAGAGTAAGATGATGCAGAGAATGCCATTTTGGTGGAAATGGAGAGGGGGCCAGTGTGCATCTTGGTGGTGGAAGAGACCGTTGACAATGGGCTGAAGGAGCAGGTGTTGGTAATGGTAGGGTTGAGGGGCGGACGATGGTATGGCTGGGAGAGCAGACACTTGGCCTACTTCTGCAGCTGGGGGCGTTGGCAGATCCTACATGTGACAGACACTGAGAGGCTGTGGCGATGGTGATGCTGTTGTCAGGAGTGGTTTCAGCAGTAGCAAAAGGGTCCAGCAGAGGCGTTGATGGTCTCATCCATGGCAGCCCTCTCCTGTGCCTTCTTTTTTCTGAGGGCTGCACGGCACTCTTTCTCTGCTTCAGCCCTCTCCTCACACCTCTCCTGCCGCTGGAGTGGATAGTCCTTCACGGTGAGGCATGTGGCAACCACAGGGCGGAGTGGCCGATACCTCAAGGTGGTGAGAATGTGCCACAGGTATTTTGCCTCAATTAGAGACTGCTCATCTACGTCTTGGGAAGAGGCTGGGGCAGCTAGGGGGGTAGGGATGGGGATTGGGGCAGTTAGGGGGGTAGGGATTGGGACTGGAGCAGCAAGGGAGGTAGTGAGTGGAGTTGGACCTGGGGTGGAAGGTCCCCCTGTGGTTGCTGGAGAGGAGGTGCTGCTGGGACTCGGCAGTGACCAAGAAGGCACCAAAAAAAGACCCTTCAATGGGAAGGGTCAAAAGGGAAGAGGCCACATTTCTTAAAACCTTCCACTGCAAAGCGCATGTCTTTGCACAGCTAGTATGGGTATCAGAATACTCTGGCAAATTCATATTTGTTTACAATGTAAGAATGATCAAATTGGCTGAGGTCCCATGCTACCTTGGAGAACTCAGCTTTCAAAGGGCCAAAGTATGCCACATCCAGCAGCTGCAGGACATGGGTGCAGTGTGGTGGAAGGCAAAGAAGTATGACTCCTTCCCTTTGTGCCACCGCAAGCACCACCAGGTTCATGTGGCTCTTGTATCCGTCCAAGACTAGAAGGAGAGGGCGCTCCTTTACTGCATGATGTAAAAAGTGATTAAACCACTTCCTGAACAGGCCCCCATCGATGTATTCAGTTGATGACTTTCCATACAAAACTGGAAGGGGGGGGGCAGTGTGTAGTGCCCGCCAGGGAAACACTTGGGTTATGTGGAAGATGGAAAATGTTCGCAATATATTAAAATCGTTTGTATAACAGTTGATTATTTCAAGTTTAATTACGTGGATCCACAGGTGCAATCATCACAACATCACAAATGAGGAACAGAGACCAACAGAGTAATGTCATGACAGACTTTTCATATCTTACATTACTGCTTTTCCTTCCTTATACCCCTTCTTTGTCACAGACGAGCGGAGAAACCCAAGCTCGGATTGGCACGGGAGGGGTGGAGTAGCAGGCTGAGGCACTGATCGGTAACAGGCAGAGTAGTCAGGGACGGGCAGAAGGTCGAAACACAAGCTGACACCAGAAGTACGGGCAGGGAGCAGGCAGAGTAGTCGTTGACAGGCAATGAGTCGGTATACGGGAGATCCAAAAGAAACGAAGACTCGGAGGTAGCTGTGAAGCGCATGTGAATTGCGACCATGATCCGGCAGGGAAGGGATGGCAGAGGACTGTGGAAATACTGTTGGTGATGGGGCGATTGGGGACAGGTGCGTAATCGTGGATTGGGAACAGGTGCGTAATTGTGGATTGGGAACCAGTGCGTATTTGCGAGACGGGCGGGTGTGTGACTGGCTCAGGGATGCGAGGACCCGCCTCTGCGTGATTGCGGGGGCGTGACATTCTTGTCAGCTCCAAATATATTATCTCTTATGTTATAAGATACATACAAAAACAAGTTGTAATACTAATCGTAAAACAAGATTGAACTCTACATTGTCATGGCAACCATAGTTATAGGTCATAGTTAACAGACCTCCTGATCTGTGCCACCCCTGGTCTCTGTCCTGCCCAAATGGGACACAGGAAATTCTGAAGGTGCATTTGGCATTAGGTGAATCACAAAAGACTAATTACACAAATTATAGTTCAACTAGATATGAACCTAAGGTTTTGATGGAGGTTAAACATTTATAGAGTCATTCAATTACAGTTTACACAAAACCCAAGTTAAACAGATCATCCTTTTGCAGCATAAAAAATCTCCATCAGAGACGGCAGGAACATTAGGAGTGGCCAAATCAACATGTGAGTACGTTCTGAGAAAAAAAAGAACACACTGGTGAGCTCTGCATCACATTTAAAACAACCTACATTACCCCTCCATCTAGATTAAAAGGTATACATTATTGCCTTATTAATTGCCGGTTGTAATACCACACTGCCTGACACAACCCTAAAATGTACATAAGGCAGCGTTTATTCCGGTAGTAGTGAGGAAGCATGCGAGAGCAGTAACTTTGTTCTTAATACATTGCATACTGCAAACATTTTTAGAAAGCTTGGTAGACTGCTTCTATGGTGGAATAACTAACAGCTTGAAGACTGTAACACTTTAACTTTAGGTCTCACATGCATACATGACAGAGGATAAGCTAAAATACTTCACTGACCCAAAACATGCCGATGCGAGGGGACCTGGTCAATGATGTGACTCTTCCCTTCCTGGATGATCTGGATATGGATCACGAGATAGATCAATATGTTAACTCAGTTTTTGTGTACTGATTCTGTTTGTCTTTATTATTTCTGCATTATTCTCATTCACTTGACTGTACTAATTGTTTGTGTGTACCAACGAGACTTGCGCATTCTGCTTTTTAGAGTTTCATTTAGTTTGGCGAGATTTCGTAAACCGCATGGGGGGAAATATGGTGGAATAACTAACAGCTTGAAGACTGCAACATTTTTACTTTAGGTCTCACAGGTATACATGACACAGGATAAGCTAAAATACTTAGAAACTGTTCTTGGGCGACAAAAAACAGGAAATGAAGCACTTATTTATGTGACAAAATTGAGGAAACGCAACAGCATGTGCTTAAACATGTATACATTTTTAGCACTGCACTCTAGCCTAGCAATAATATAGGGCAGAATAGTAGCAGCCAATAGAATGGGGTCACACGTAGGCAAAGGACCAACGATACACATATAAGGGGGCAGCACACTAGGGAGGAGGCTTCAGCTTCTGCTTAATTTTTAATCTTCTTTCTTCTTGATATGGAGGCATGGCTATCTATAAAGGCTCGTCGGGGGTACTCTTTAATACTTTTAATGTCACCATCTTGCATTAAAATAGTTCTCTTGATTCCAATGTAGTCACGTTTCCACCACATTTTGGCGTCACAAACAGGATTCCTTTACTACTCAGTGGGAAGCCCCTGGTCCACAAGGTCTCTGATTCTGGGTTCAACTCTTGATGGGACCGAAGTGCCTGTCCCAGGAACCGATGTACGTGTTCTATGAGAGGTATTGTTAGGGACCTACTGAAGTGCGAGTAGGACCAACAGGCTGTCCGTATAAATTGTGATTCACTGAAGCGTGAGTCTTATTGGGGCCAAAGTGCCTGCTCCAGGGGTGGTTTGAAGTAGTAAGGAGTCTATCGAAAGGCCTATAGATTGATTCCGGTTGAACCGAAGAGCGATATGAGACACGGAGACGAAGTGACGAATGTATAGGGGCGAACCAGGAGACGATGAACGACTACTGACCTAGACGGACTCAGATGAGACATGGACAGATATATTGAACTGTTAACTAACAATCATAAAAGTATCTTTCAGACAAAAAGCAGACCAAGATGTTCACCGGAGGAGAGCTTGGGGCACCTAGCGATACAAGTGGGAGACAGGTATATGTGAAGGTGTACAGACGAAAGTGGGATGAGCCAAGGAGAGAGGGCCCATATGGAGTTACAGGTGCAACACCCACCGCACTGAAAGTAAAAGGGTCTCCGTTCTGGTATCATGTTTTTCACTGTCTCAAAACAGGCATCTCAAAAGAGAGAGCAGAAAGATGGATGCTGAGCATGACAATGCAGGTTAGATCCTGTGGGCAGAGTGGAAGGCCGAAGCTCAAACGGCTGGAGAAGTAGGGCTGGTTAACATAACCGGTCCACGGGTAAGGAGAAGTATGGGCAACCCTGGGTATGTCTATGATGAATAGGGCAATAATATACATACAGGAAAAAGGTGGTGAGAGGCACAGATGTGATGTGACTATGGAAATATGTGTTTATCATTTGTAAAACTTGGCCAGGTTCGCAAGCTATAGGGCTAGCGTTTTAGCATGGGGGGGTACTTATGCTATGGGTCATTTGACAATTGGGATCAGGTAGTAGCACATTCCGAACAAAGCGGTAATTTTAACAAGGACCACCCGGCGTCAAAACGCTGGACAAATGTCAAAGGAACCCCGTAGTTAGGGTTTCACTGGAAAATTATTGATAGGGTAGATGAAGGCACATGTCGAATAGGCCTTGATATGGTCATCATGGACAATTTGATACCTTATAAATCAGTCGTAACGGAGCCTGTAGTACCAGCATTAGTGGCACCGAGCGATACCACCTTGCGGACTACTGTACAGGACAAACAAAGGAGACCGTCGGGGGGCATGGGGAGGGGACACGAGACCTGTAGAACCAGATATACAAACGACCCCCTTATCAGTACAGGACGTAGTCACTAGATTATCAAGGAGACAGGAGCGTTGTCAGAAGCTGAAGTTTATGATGAATCTGACAACGACAGTTTAGTATGTTGGACGGACCGACCTAACCAGGGGCATACTGTCTGACCACGATTTGAAATGACTCAGGCCATAAGGCCGGACGTGTATCGGACTGACCGACCCGGTCTGGTAGACAGTATCCCATCCAGGAAGTAGAGGAACCAAAAACCACAGCCTGGCAGTGTCCCATTGTCCTTGAGGGGGAGAGAGTTAAGTACATACCATGGGGGAATAAGGATGTTGTAGGGATGGAATAAGGATGTAGTGGGATGGGTACATCGATTGCCAGACTTGAGGAAAGGAGGAAATAGATAGATAACAGAGGTAGAAGGAGAAACAGTGGCAACTATGTTGGCGGTAGGACATATTAAGGTTTTGCTAACTAAGTGTATAACCAAATCAGAGATGGTGGATATTTTAGTAGTTACGGGAATGCACCAGGCTGCGGACAGTGATGAGTTTGACGGTTAGAATTTTAATAACACATGGTTTGGGCTACTCTAAGAAAAATGTTTCCTACTAAGCTAGCCGAGGAAGACATGGTCACGGGGCCAATAAAAGGAGAGACCGCCGAGGGCTGGATAAGAAAGCAAGTCCATCGCGGTGGCAGGCACAAATGTTTCTGGCTGCCCAACAACCATGACTACGCAGTTATTCCGTAAGGCTGTCACAGAGGTACTACCAGAGCAGGTCAAAACCAAACTTAAAGACGTACCAGGCATGTGTGCTATGACTCACAAACAATGGGTCAGCACTGTGGGACAATTTTACAAGACTTGCTTGAAGGGGTGAAAAAGACTGAAAAACAATCTAAGTAACCAGAAAACTCACACAGGCTAGTCTGGAAAACCTAAAGGCTGGGAGAGGGTCTGACAAGGGCATACATGTAGTGGGGGGACGACAGGAGACCTCTGAACAGACCAAGGCCAGTGCAGGCCATGACAGGGATAGGGAGAAGCCCACTGTGGTAAATGTGCTGGTGCAGAATAGAAAGGATGGCAGGGCTGTGCTGAACAGCACAGGCTGGGTGAAAGGAACATGAAAGGAAAGGAAGGTAGTGGGGGAAAATAGAATGATGTTGGGGCTGCGGTGAGAAGGGCCATTTTTGTAGGGACCGCCCAACTCACCCGTGGCAGCCAAAGCAGGCTAGAACGACTCAATGACGATGGCCCTACAGTGCGTGGCACAGACAGGACTTGAGGAAGTAGAAAAGACAAAAATAGGACTTGAGGAAGTAGAGAAGACAGACACAAACAGGGGGGCAGTGGCGTACTGGGTAGCAGCTTAACACATACAGAAAGAAGGCCAAGACTTCTTAGCTTACCGAATGGGGAGGAGACCAAGGTTCAGGGGACACTGCACATCCAAATTTAGCACAAAAGGACCGTGCCCTGATTGCGAGCAATCTTTCCCATTAGGTCAAAATGTGACCCTACTCACGGATGGTCTACTAATCACCAGATCAAGCGCTGCAATCCGGGTCAAATAGCAGGTTCGAGGTACCCAACAGTACACCTCATGTAACCTTGTGCTTTTATGGTGATCACAGGGCTAAAGAAATGGGGCAGGAAGAAAAGAGATCCTATAGACAGGACTAGACAAAAAAAACGATGATTGGATAAACAGAGAAGGAGACATGGAACTATACCCTTTTATAAAACATGCCCAGGGGACAAGGGAGCAAATGTTAATGAACAGTGACGGAGGGTATAGGGACACGTTTACAACATCACTCCTGATTGATTTATGGGTAAAAAAAATTATATGATGGCATCGGTAGACTGAAAAATTGCACTGAGGTAAAAATACAGGTGAAGACAGGAAAAAACACTCCAAAAAGAAAGCAGGTACAGAAAGGAGCTGAGGAGACAATTATTAAAGTAAGTAGGGGACTTAGTAAGGGTGGATATCTTGGAAGAACGTCACAGTGAATATAACACCCCGATATTGCCAGTAAAGAAGACGAATGGCAAATACAGACTTGTACCTTACCTAAGGCCTATTAATGACATTGTGGAACAGTGGAAGATAATAGTACCAAATCCGCAAGGAAGCATTCGATTTAGAGCTGGACAAGGACTCAGTATGTATTCGATATGTAAACGATATTCGAGTTGGACACGTCAAACGACAAGACTGCATTGACGCAACCAGACCGGTGTTAATGGAACTACAGAGAATAGGGGCGAATATCTAGCAAGACAAACTAGTCGTGGCTGAAAGAAGAGTCATGTACCTAGGATGAGACAGTAGTAGAGGGAAGTTGGAAGTGAATAACAAACATGTTAAAGTTTTGTCTGATTACATTACCCGAAACCAACAACAGTAAAGAAAATGTTAGGGTTCCTGGGGACCATGGAGTTCTGCGCCAAGTTTGTACCCAAATATGCTGACAGAGCTAAACCACTTAGAGACATGATGGCAAAAGTAGGAGTGAACATTTTTACTTATACCTTAGACTGGACGGTTGAGGGGGGGAAGCCGCATTCACAGTCATAATACGAGCAGTGATAAATGCGACCAAATTGGGCGTAAATTACTATCGCAAATCATTTTATTTTGTTGTAGCCATGGGGAAAAACGGCTTAGCAACAGCAGTGCTGTTTCAGGATAGTGGAGAGGGTAAGAGACCATCGGGTATTATTCCAAAATTCTCCTGGGACTAGATGACTGGACGGACTGTGAGAGATACTGGAAGCAATCTTTTGTGCATCTCAGAAAGCAAGCACTATTGTCTTAAGCAGCCCAGTAGAGATCCGATCCACACATGATGTACTTGGTATAATGGAACAGGAAAGATTCAGCTTAACAGTAGGGAGATGAATGAAGTAACGATGCTAAAGAGAGGTAATGTGTCCATAAAAGTCATCAGGACCAAAAACGAGGCTGAGTCGCTACTATTTTGCAGGGACGGACTACCGCACCGATGGTACCTAGATGGGGTAAGAGACATGAAAATCTGATGGCCCAGCTAATGTGGGACAGGTCAACCACTGTGGGGATGTCGTGGACTCCCAGAGCAATTTCACAATATCCAGGGCTGATGTATGGTGGCGGCACAGCAGTACGGAAAACATTACCAGTAGGCTGGACGGGTGTGTGCACCCTAAACCAGTTTATCATGCCATTTACGGTGGTGTCAGACCCAACAGTCTGATGGCGAACCAGAACTGAATAGCTTTAGATATGTTATTGGCCGAGAAAGGTGGTGTATGTGTTATGTTTGGAGACTCATGTTTTACAGTCATACCCAATAATACAGCTCCTAATGGGTCAATAACAAAGGCCTTACGGGGTTTAACATCATCGGCAGCAGGACTAAAAACAACCCGGGCAGTGACACCTCACTTGGTTGGATGGATGGATGGATACCATGTTTGGCAAATGGATATCAATGATAAACTCTGTATTAGTATCTTTGATTGTAACAGCTGCTGTCATGGCCACCTGCGGCTGCTGTGTGATCCCTTGTCCGAGGCTTGGCATTGCAGACCGTTGAGGCTTCACTGACCTGAAACATGCTGATGCGAGGGGACCTGGTCAATGATGTGACTCTTCCCTTCCTGGATGATCTGGTTATGGATCACGAGATAGATCAATATGTTAACTCAGTTTTTGTGTACTGATTCGGTTTGTCTTTATTATTTCTGCATTATTCTCATTCACTTGACTGTACTAATTGTTTGTGTGTACCAACGAGACTTGCGCATTCTGCTTTTTAGAGTTTCATTTAGTTTGGCGAGATTTCGTAAACCGCACGGGGGGAAATATGGTGGAATAACTAACAGCTTGAAGACTGCAAAATTTTTACTTTATGTCTCACAGGTATACATGACACAGGATAAGCTAAAATACTTAAACTGTTCTTGGGCGACAAAAAACAGGAAACTAAGCACTTATTTCTAAGACAAGATTGAGGAAACGCAACAGCATATGTGCTTAAACATGTATACATTTTTAGCATTGCACTCTAGTCTAGCAATAACATAGGGCAGAGTAGTAGCATTCACATATAAAGGGGCAGCACACAAGGGAGGGGGCTTCTGCTTCTGCTTAATTTTTAATCTTCTTGATAGGGAGGCATCGCTATCTGTAAAGTACGTCGGGGGTACTCTTATACTTTTATTCTCACCGTCTTGCATTAAAATAGTTAGAACTATAATCGGTTCATTCTCTAGATTCCAATGTAGTCACGTTTCCACCACACTTCTGTTTGGTTTGACATTACTTCTTTGACCAGTGCAATGTATGCCAGATAGCCTGGAAAAACCCAGAGGAAAAAGACATGATCTCTTTGTAGACTACAAAAACAGTGCGACTTTGTTGGCCTCTCCCGGGGATAACAAGTTGATTTCAACGCCAATGCATAGGTCCAAATAGAGAGGAGTTTTGGGAAAATATGATCGCTTAAATTACGAGTCTGGTCCTATGCACTGGCACATTTCCATGCAAGGATTCCTGGGACAGACCCGCAAAGACACGCCGTTTTCTCATCTCATAAATCCATTCTCTGACAATAGACCGCTAAGAGCAGAACAGCTTGTTTTGCTTTGCTGCACACTTTGAGTCACTTGTCCAATCAGAAGCCTTCCATGTTTTCACTTCACCTTTTGGTATCGCCCCAGCTCGCTTGGAACCTCGACGAAACAGGTACTTAAAAAAAGTACCTGGTATCCAAACTTTTGGCCAGTGGAAAAGCAAAAAAGGTGAGCCAAATCAAGCTGGTACCATGCAGTGGAAAAGCACCATAAAAAAGCCAGCCCCATTCTGGAACAGCATTCTTTGGACAGATGAAATTAAGATCAACCTGTATCAGAATGATGGGAAGAAAAAAGTATGGAGAAGGCTTGGACCGGATCATATTCCGAAGCATACCACATCAACTGTAAAACACGGTGGAGGCAGTGTGATATCATGGGCATGCATAAGTTCCAATGACACTTGTGTTTTTGATGATGTGACAGAAAAGCGGATTAATAAGTGTTTAGGGATATGTTTTCTGATCAGATTGAGCCAAATTCAGCAAAGATGAGTAAACGTTGCTTCACTTTACAAATGGACAATGACCCAAAACATATTGCAAAAGCAGCCCAGGTGTTTTTGAAGGCATAGAAATGGAATATTCTGCAATGGCCGAGCCAACCACCTGACCTCAACCCTATCAAGCATGCATTTCACTTGGTGAATATAAAACTTAAGGCAGCAAAACCCAAGAACAAACAAGTGAAGACTGCTGCAGTAAAGGCCTTGCAAAGCATCACAAAGGAGGATACTCAGCATTTGGTGATATCCATGCATTTCAGACTTCAAGCAGTCACTGCCTCCAAATGATTCTCAACCAAGTATTAAAAATCTTTTTTTATTTTTGATTGTGTTAATTTGTCTAATTACATTTAAGCCCCTGAAATAAGGGGACTGTGTATGAAAATTGTTGCAATTTTCAGTGTTTCATAATATATTTTTGTTCAAACTTACAGCTGAAAGTCTGCACTTTAATTGCATTTCGGTTGTTTCATGTAACAGTGATAAATTGGCTTTAAGTCTGAAAAAAATTTAATAGAAATACACAAGTTAAAAGATATTTCAGTGTGCATGAAAAGCATAAATAAAAACTGCTAAATTAAAATTATGTAATTCATAGCACAGCTTAGTGGAAGGGTTGTCACATGGCTGGTGGTAGGACACATGCGCAGAGACGTGGCGGTGGTAATAATCCATAGTTTATTAAAGTAAAGAAAACCAAAATGATAGCAGCTTACCGTGACTTGGGTATTAGCTAAACAGCAACTACAAACCATACTGATCCACACAAAGTGTGGGCAAACAATTGGGGAGACCACACTTAAATAGAGCTGTCTAGAGGCACCTCTTTTTGTCCTGTCCTGACTATGGCCCCAGCTCAGTGCAGAGATGGCTAGGGGCATAGCCAGGATGTGACAAGGGGGTAATGCATTTCTTATGGTAAAATGCACTATGGTCTGTAGATGGGTAATGCATTGCTTTGACCTCTAACTTTATTTTTAGGAAAAACGGCTTAAAAACATAAATAGGATAAAGGAAGATGATTTGTGTTTAAAATGCTATCTAACTTACCTTTATAATATTTTTGGGAAAATGCACTGAAATTGTATTATGCAGTATTTCCCTATCTTCCATAGTTTCTATTTGGTTCCCGTTTCAAGTACCAATTGTGATTTGCTCGCCAGTTGATTCTCTGTTTGATTGCTAATGCCTGGTTTTGACTGTGGGGGAACTTGTGGTTCACGCTCGTTCATTACAACATTGGACTTGACTTAGCTACATCGTGTCCATGTTTTACTTTCTATTTTCCCTTTTTAAGGAACATGCAGTGAATAAAGTATTAGGTACTGTAACAATTTAAGCATGTGAACTTAGCAGACCAAACAGAAAAGTTTTGTTCTACTGTAGCCTGCATGCTAGCTGTGCCACAAGAAGCTAAGTGAAAACGAGGTACCAATGTAACATCACCACTGTGTCTGTATTTCACTTATTTCATATTGTATGTATAAATTAATGCTATTGCTGTAGTTTAAAGAAATATTGTTGACTTCCAGTACGTGCAGAAGCAAATATTTTGTGTTAGTCCTGCAATTGATGTAATATCGTAAATTATTCTAGATGAATGATAAAGGAATAGCAGCAGTATTTTGCAAGGTGTAGCTAAAATATATTGTTTCAGAAATGGTTTTGGGAAGGGTTCTATTTCAATTTAATCCATTCAACCTGTTTGAGATACATAAAGGGACATGATTGTTCTGTAAGTATAGAAAATATAAGGTTTGTTACATTTTGTAAATCTGCTATTATGATGTTCTTGGAAAAAAAATCATAAGAACATTGGACTTGACTAAGTTACATCGTGTCCATGTTTTACTATTTACCCCTTTTACAGGTGCATGACAGACACATTCTAAGCCTAGTATTTTCATTTGTATTTTTTGTTTTAACAGCTCTTAAGAACATGACACCAGTTCCACTCAGCCAATTCATGTCTCTTCAGACTCTGATGGTGACAGGGGTTTGTAAAAGTCTGATTCATATCAGTCTTCTTCATCTTCGCTGGACAAAAACCAAAACGTTTTAACTGGATGACGACAAAAAGAGAAAATGGAAGGACAGTGGGAAGCCCAGAAAGGGGAACATTTCTGGCAGGAAGGCCAAAAAAGCCAGGGAGTCAAAAGACATGACACCAAAGAAACCAGTTTTCCAACTTGATACACTTAGAGGGGGCATTGTCATTACAAGCAACATTAAAACAACATTTTGTGTGTGATCAAATACTCCAGCCCGTCATCCAGAACATGTGGTAACCAGGTACCAAAATGTTCTGAAGCAGTTCAGAAGAGGAGAGACCATGACTACTAGCATGCTGGCAACATTAGAGATTCCGTAGCAACAATACGCTTCCAGTTTTCGGATTTTGCTTTCAAAATAACAGTCTGCGATAAAACGCGATTTTAATAATATTAAATGAATAGATTTTTCCACTTTGCTTAGTGCATATTGTAAACATTTATTTTAAGAAATGTTCAGGAGAGTGGATAAAGTACATGCAAAAAAAATCAAGGGGCACTGAGTATTTGCAATTGTTGCTGGCATTTTACTCCACCCATCTCATTGGCCACATTCCAAATTGTTGAATAGCCTTCAATTTAGATCCATTATTCCTTTAGTAAATGGGGGATAATAATCACCACTTGGTGATCACTTAACAGTTCAGCCAACAATTTAATGTAGTTGTCTATGATTTATAGTAACTGGTCATTAGCCTGCTGTACCACGTTTAGAGATGTAGCTGAGCCCAAAAGACTGTTTGCAGCTTTATACTTTTTAAATAAGCAAAATAATTATTACAGCTAAATCACGTCATAACCAATTTCCAACTATTACATACTAGAAACAAATTCAACTTCATCAACTCTATTTTTATACAAATACATTCAAGCCATAGCCTAATTTGCGAAAAAATTATGGGTATTTGTCCTTATATTGAAATATACATGTTTCTGTTGAGATGTAGGAAGCCTTGTATTGTATATGAGTATTCAGAACATTTTGTGGATTGTAGTGAAAATAATTACAGTTTCTAATCTTCTTGCTTGGGTGCAGACATTGTCTCAGAGCCCTGGTGGTCCAGTACCTCCTACCAGATGGTAACAGAGCAGATGTCTTGGATGTCCTTATGTAAGATTAGGGTCAGGATATCAGCACTTGAAATACAACAAACATTCTGAGATCCCTATTGCAAGTGCACATTATTGCATGCTCACATTATTGCAGACAAATCTTCTTGTAATAATGTACACAGAATAATTTTTTTAAAGGCATTCACCATCTGTTCTGACATTTATGCATGTTTTTTCTGATAATTCATATAAAATAGAACATCCCATGTTATTTTGAAAGAATTAATAGGACTGCTTTAGCGAGCAAACACACACATGGACCACAGCTAATTTCATCTTCCTGAGCTTTGAAATTCCCACAACAATGATAAAATTCATATTTTAGAACAATGTCCACAACCTTTGCATGTAACGTCAAATACTGTAACACCAGATACTTCTGTAGTGGGTGAAGTATGCCCTGCAATTTTTCTCATACAGCTTGAAGGAGTCCATGTCAGGCTGACTATTGATAGAAACTTTAAATTATTTGAATATTTGAGGTAAAACAATGGATATTTGTAACAGTGGATAATTTTGAAATTGCATTACTAGTAAGTAAAGAAATTACCATACTTTATGAGATAGCTTACAATTTGTACCACAGCACGAGGTCTAGTTGTTATGATTACCTGTATTTCCTCAAAGTGTCCTTGATCAGTGTACCCATAATTGGCATCTCAAAATCATCGCTCAAAATAAAACTTTTCGGCCACTGCTTGTAGGGCTGGAAAGTACTGGGCATCTCCTGTAAATCACACTCAGATCCCATGCTTGGGTTTCATACTCCAGGGCAAGCAGTTCTTGGTAATATAGGTCCCTTTTCCTGTCAATATGGTGTGGAAAATCAATGACAAATATCAGAAAACAATTTGATGTGGTATTGACAGATTTTTGTAATTTACAGAAAGGTTTGGGAAATTATACATTTCCTTTCTGGGAAATTGGCCATCTCAACTTTTCCCCAGCCTGAATGATGGATGGGCTGGTTTCAAGGTTTTTATTAGGAGCGATCAGACATTATATGGACAAGGCCTTCGGGTAACACCTCCCCACAAACATCTGCCAAGCTGATGTGAAGCTTTTGCTCCAGGAGTGGACATGAAGCCCAAAGCCATGGAAGGTCGACCAGTGGAATCGGCCTGAGTTAGCATGAGGACAGTGTTATCCACTAAGGCACGGAGTTCGGAAACACCAATGACCAGGACAACCTACAAGTAAAGAAAGTGAGAGATCTATCCCAATAATTACGTTTTTGTATATATACAGTGGGGCAAAAAAGTATTTAGTCAGCCACCAATTGTGCAAGTTCTCCCATTTAAAAAGATGAGAGAGGCTTGTAATTTTCATCATCGGTACACTTCAACTATGAGAGACAAAATGAGAAAAAAATCCAGAGACTCACATTGTAGGAATGTTAATGAATTTATTGGTAAATTGCTCAGTAAAATAAGTATTTGGTCACCTACAAACAAGCAAGATTTCTGTCTCTCACATACCTGTAACTTCTTTAAGAGGCTCCTCTGTCCTCCACTCGTTACCTGTATTAATGGCACCTGTTTGAACTTTTTATCAGTATAAAAGACACCTGTCCACAACCTCAAATAGTCACACTCCAAACTCCACTATGGCCAAGACCAAAGAGCTGTCAAAGGACACCAGAAACAAAATTGTAGACCTGCACCAGGCTGGGAAGTCTGAATCGGCAATCGGTAACCAGCTTGATGTGAAGAAATCAACTGTGGCAGCAATTATAAGAAAGACCACTGATAATCTCCCTCGATCCGGGGCTCCATGCAAGATTTCACCACATGGTGTCAAAATTATCACAAGAACGGTGATCCAAAGTCCCAGAACCACACAGGGAGACCTAGTGAATGACCTGCAGAGAGCTGGGACCAAAGTAACAAAGGCTACCAACAGTAACACACTACGCCGCCAGGGACTCAAATCCTGCAGTGCCAGATGTGTCCCCCTGCTTAAGCCAGTACATGTCCAAGCCCATCTGAGGTTTGCTAGAGAGCATTTGGATGATCCAGAAGAGGATTGGGAGAATGTCATATGGTCAGATGAAACCAAAATAATACTTTTTGGTAAAAACTCAACCCGTCGTGTTTGGAGGAGAAAGAATGCTGAGTTGCATCCAAAGAACACAATACCTACTGTGAAGCATGGGGGTGGAAACATCCTGTTTTGGGGCTGTTTTTTTGCAAAGGGACCAGGAAGACTGATCCGTGTAAAGGAAAGAATGAATGGGGCTATGTATCGTGAGATTTTGAGTGAATACCTCCTTCCATCAGCAAGGGCATTGAAGATGAAACGTGGCTGGGTCTTTCACCATGACAATGATCCCAAACACACCGCCCGGGCAACGAAATAGGGGTTTCGTAAGAAGCATTTCAAGGTCCTGGAGTGGCCTAGCCAGTCACCAGATCTCAACCCCATAGAAATTCTTTGGAGGGAGTTGAAAGTCCGTGTTGCCCATGGACAGCCCCAAAACATCACTGCTCTAGAGGAGATCTGCATGGAGGAATGGGCCAAAATACCAGCAAGAGTGTGTGAAAACCTTGTGAAGACTTTCATTGCCAACAAAGGGTATATAACAAAGTATTGAGATTAACTTTTGTTATTGACAAAATACTTATTTTCCACCATAATTTACCAATAAATTCATTAAAATTCCTACAATGTGATTTTCTGGATTTCTTTTCCCATTTTGTCTCTCATAGTTGAAGTGTGCCTATGATGAAAATAACAGGCCTCTCTCATCTTTTAAAGTGGGAGAACTTGCACAATTGGTGGCTGACTAAATACTTTTTTGCCCCACTGTATAATGTTTTGAAAATATATGCACATCCTAAAACTGTCATAGTAAATTCCAAATGTGGGCTGTTAGGTTTCATCTACATACAACTTATTTACATTACAACTCAGAACCTACATTAAACAACATACAATATTAAAGATTATGATACAATACAAAAGACAGTGATAACAGGATAGGGTACTGTTGAAGCCAAAACTGCTTCACCCGAATAAGTTGATGAGAAGAAGTCAATAAGGAAGAGAACAATATTATAATCAATAATCAGCCGATTTTATTGATTATACAATCAGATATATCTGGAGACAAGCTTACCAACAAGTCTAAAGTTACTTCCCCTGTGTGCGGTCTTTATAGCCTTTTTAGTTCCCGCCCCGTCCCTAATCTACCTCCTGCATATCCATTATTTCTTACTCGGTAGGGCGGATCCCAGGTCAGCCCCCCTCTAACCAATAACATTTGTTTTTCCTGTTACTGCAGCACTTGTGGTACATGACTCCCCCTCCCCAGCCTGTTGCACCTTAATTACTATTCGGCACCTTTCTTCTTCCAACTTCCTCCTCAATTTCTACATCAACCTTAACATATTACATTAGCCTTTCTTACATTAATATTATTAACATATGACATTCGCCTTTATCACATTAATATTATTAACATATCACATTCGCCTTTATCACATTAATATTATTAACATATCCCATTTGACTTTATCACATTATCATTCTTAACAGTACAGAGTAGTACTTCATCCTAGCTGGAGTGGTGCTCTTCTTTTATCTAGAAACATTGACAGGAGTTTCACTCCTCTAGCCTCACCATGAGATAGGCTGTCAGCCAGCCTGCTAGCATAGTGGAGTCTGCCGATAGCATAGCCAGAGTAGTTATTACAGCGTTGGGACTCGTTCCAGGCTGAGAAACGTTAAACAAGGAAGATCTAACAATAGCAACCTTATTAAGATAAAACCTTCCTCCACCTCGGTCACAAATAAGAATGACTATATTACCTCGCGTCTCAGAATGGGACTCCTAAATGTTAGGTCCCTTGCTCCAAAGGCAATTGCAGTAAATAAATGAATCTCTGATCATAAACTTGATGTTATTGGATTATGTGAAACATGGCTGAAGCCTGATGAATTTACTGCCATAAATGAGGCCTCTCCTCCTGGCTATATTAGTAATCATATCCCCCATGCATCCTGAAAAGGAGGGGGTGTTGCTTATCTCTACGACAGTAAATATAAATTTACTCTTAAACATATCACTCGATTATATTCTTTTGAAGTCTTGCTCATGAAAGTTAACCAGGCTGATAAATCGTTTTACATAGCCACAATTTACAGGCCGCCCGGGCCATATACAATGTTCCTCAATGAGTTTCCAGAATTATTCTCTAACCTTGTAGTTATGGCAGATAGTATTCTAATTTTTGGCGACTTCAATATTCATATGGAAAAGTCAAACGACCCTCTTCAAAAAGCCTTTGAAGCGACATTTGACTCAATGGGTTTCATCCAACATGTCTCAGGTCCAACGCACAGCCACAATCATACCTTAGATTTAGTCCTGTCAAGAGAAATCGATATTTTAGATCTAATAATTTCCCATATAAATCCTGGAATGTCGGATCACTGTCTTATCACATTTACCGTAAAACAAGAAGTTCACTCGCTCCGCAAAAAAATAGTTTCAAATGGCGCTCTATAAATTCTCGGAGTACAAATAGATTTCTTGATATTCTTCCAAGCTTGCTCATCAGTGACAAAGAAAATAAATCCGCAAATGATCTAATCCAGGATCTGAACTCAACATTGCGAAATACTTTAGATATGGTCGCACCACTTAAAACAAAAGAGCTATGGAACACGACACTTGCTCCCTGGTACACAGAAAATACTAGAGCACTAAAGCAAGAGCGCGCCACCAAGTTGGAAGTATTCAGACTAGCCTGGATAGACAGCACGTTTAAACACCGAAAAGCACTCACATCTGCTCGATCAGCCTATTTCTCCAACCTGATTGAGGTGAACAAAAACAATCCAAAATTTCTCTTTGATACAGTTGCAAAGTTTACAAAAAAGCAATGCTCAACAAGTGAAGTGGGTCTTCACTTTAGCTGTAATGAATACATTAACTTTTTTGATGAAAAGATCATCACCATTAGAAAAAAAAATATTACAGTCCACAAAACCTCAGTTATCCTGAGAATGTCCTGAACCTACCTAAACAGGTGTCAATGGGGACACTGGAACTTTTTGATCCCGTATCGCTCGACACATTCACTAAATTTGTAATGAGTTCTAAACCCACAAATTGTCAGCTAGACCCAATTCCAACTAAATTACTCAAGGAGGTATTTTCGGTGCTAGGTCAGCCAATGTTGAAAATAATAAATTGCTCCCTTTCCGGATATGTACCAAACTCACTCAAAATAGCTGAAATTATGCCTCTTTTTGAAAAAAAATATCTGGACCCAGACACTTTAAACAACTAAAGGCCAATATCAAACCTCCCATTCGTCTCAAAAATCTTAGAAAAATGTGTTTCCCAACAACTGAACGCTTTCCTGAATACAAATAACACTAATGAAATGCTACAGTCTTGTTTCAGACCCCATCATAGTACTGAGACTGCACTTGTAAAGGTAACAAATGACCGTATAATGCCCTCAGACAAAGGTTCCGCATCCGTCCTGTTGCTTCTTGATCTTAGTGCTGCTTTTGACACTATTGATCACTCCCTTCTCTTAGAGAGACTGGAAACCCATATTGGGCTACGTGGGAATGTTCTAGCCTGATTTGAATCGTATTTATCTGAAAGATATCAGTTCGTATGTGTGGATGGTATATCCTCGGACAAAACAAAAGTGTGTTTTGGTGTTCCTCAAGGCTCGGTCCTGGGCCCTTTATTGTTCTCACTATATATGCTGCCTCTTGGAGATGTAATCCGAAATCATAATGTCAACTTTCACTGCTATGCTGATGATACACAGTTATATATTTCGATGAAGCATGGAGAAACCCCCAAATTAGCTATTTTGGAAGCATGTGTTTCAGACATTAGGAAGTGGATGACTGAGAACTTCCTGCTTTTAAACTCAAGAAAAACAGAAATGTTCGTTTTAGGACCCAAGAAACAAAGACTCTTATTGGCAGATCTCACTGTGAACCTCGATGGCTGCATGGTTGTATCCCAAAAAACTAAGAATTCTCGGCGTAACCCTCGACCCTGACCTCTCCTTTGATGGACATATAAAGTATATCTCAAGAGTTGCTTATTTTCATCTTCGAAACATTGCAAAAATCAGAAACTTTTTATCAAAACTGATGCAGAAAACTAATCCATGCTTTAGATACATCAAGATTAGATTACTGCAATGCTCTTTTTTCTGGCTACGCTGATGAATCAATAAATAAACTTCAATTAGTGCTGCACACTGCTGCTAGAATCCTAACTAGAACAAAAAAAATTTAACACATTACTCCAGTACTAAATTCTTTACATTGGCTGCCTGTTAGTGTTAGGGCTGATTTTAAGGTTTTATTGTTAACATATAAATCAATTCATGGACTTGCTCCTACTTACCTCGCTGAAATGATCCAGCCATACATACCTGCACGTAACCTTAGATCACAAGATGCAGGCCTTTTAACTGTACCTAAAATTTCTAAACAAACAGCCGGAGGCAGGGCCTTCTCTCATAAAGCTCCACTACTTTGGAATGACTTTCCAATCAAAATACGAAGTGCAAACCTTCTACTAAAGACTCATCTCTTCAGCCTGGTCTATGGTTAAGTGTAGTCTGGTCCAGGGCGTGAAGGTGACCAGAAAGGCCTGAGACTGTCCACCCTTGCTGTTTTGCCAGGTGGGCTCTCATCGCCACTGGGATGCCCTCCCTCCAATGCCACTCAGGGGCGGAGTCACTGGCTTGTTGTTGTCTCTCTGTTGCGCACTTGTGCAATTCGGCTGTGCCCTGCTAGCAATACTTGGCCCTCATTCAGGATGGTTGCGGTTGGTGGGCGTCCCTTTGGTTGATGCTTGGCAATGTGGGTGGATTGATTTCCTGCCTGTTGGGCCCTGTCCGGGGCCTCCTCCGGATAGGGCCAAAGTGTCACTGGACCCCCTGTCTCAGCACCAACGTCTTACGCTGCTATATTATTGTGCTGGGGGAGTAGGGTCTTAATTTTCCCTGTTTTCTGTCGTTTTAAACTTAGGAGGACATAAGGTCTTAACCCACACCTGCGGAGTACTAGGCTTGACTCGTTGCCGTCCCTGTCCTGAGTCCTCCTGGCTGTGTTGCAGATCAGGAAAATGCCTGAAGATTTCAGCTGCCACTCTGCTGATCCCCCCTGTCTTTGTCCCTCTGGTTTTGCCTCCAATCTGGACTAGGTTTAAATAGACTCTGGGCTTAGCCCACATGCATTGAACTATTAAAATTTGGACCCTTAATATGTTCACACGGCACAGCCAGAAGAGGACTGGTTACCCCTCGGAGCCTGGTTCCTTTCTAGGTTTCTTCCTAAATTTGTCCCTCTTAGGGAGTTTTTCCTAGCCACTGAAGTTCATCACTATTGTTGTTTGCTCCCTGAGGTTTAATGCCGGGTGTTTTGTGAAAGCATTTTGTGACAACTGCTGATGTAAACACTGCTTTATAAAATAAATTTGATTGATTGATTGATTGACTGATTGATTGATTGATTGATACATACAGTTAATCAAACAAGTTAATCACCTTTCTACCCAAGATGATCTCCTGTCTTGGCTGCTAGAGTTTATGGCGCTTAGGATCAGGATTGTATTCCGAATGTGGCCAATTTTTTGCTGCATGGCCGGAACCGAACTGGTATTCCCTATGCGACCAAAATACAGGGCAGCCATATGCTATAGATTTGGTAACATAGTATGGTGCTTTAAAGTGTCTGTCGTTTAGAATCAGAATTTTGCTCAGGCAAATGAAATTAACAACATATGCATACCAACATGAATCAAACAGCAGCACCAACAAATTGAGAAGAAATTGCCAACCTGATATATAAATGAAGCCTCTACAAAAGTCACTGAGGGAATTTTTGCAGTGATTCAGTACAAATGTAAGCTGAACCAAGCAGAGTGAAAATAAGGAATATCTGCAAATGTGGTTGGTCCTAGAGACCTGATTGATGGGGCAAACCCTCCCATTTTACAGGCCTATCAAATGAGAGACTTGTGAACGAGATGCAACTTGGCAATTGAAAGGACGATTGTGGTAACTATAGCACAAGTTAATTCTATAGTCAAATAAAGTGTCAAACTGATAAAAAGTACAAAAGTAATCTGAATGTTTTGTATGCAAAGAACTGCAAACAGTTCTTTAGATGATCAAAGAAACACAGTCATGAAGCTGAAGTAATAACATTGAACCTTTTCTAAGAAATAACAATTTGGTCAAATGCTGAGCAGTGAGATAGATTTTGCATAATTTAGTTCAACTGATAATAACACTTAATTTAGCAGAATAGCTTGGTACTTGGGTAGTTGGAATCTGATTACATGTTGGTGTTTTCAGTAGTAAGTAAAGTTTTGGTACTGTTCTGAATTTTAGTTCTGTTCTGAACTAAAAATGTTTTTAAAATATCAGATGGGAGCTGTAATAGCTACTTAAGGCATGAACAGTTTTTGGAGAGTTACAAACCATTTATAAATACTTTGTAAGCCCTAAATAGTCCACACTTTAGATGAGGCCATATGACACTTATCCAAAAAACACTTATCCAAACAATGTGTTAATGCTTCATAAGTGTTTCTAATAATCATCAATTAACATATTAGTCAGTGTGGGTAAAATATGAACACATCCCTGAATCATTACTAAATATTCAGTACATTATATGTATGATTACTTTTGTCCATATATTTTTAAATAGTTTGCCAACCTCAAACTATTGCTCTGTTACTGATTTCATAAACCATAACATGTCCTTGTCAGATTCCGTCCATTTAATATCCATGAATTAAATTAATGCAACCAGAAGTCAGGGGAGAGACATCTTTATTCAGCATGAAACAACAATGTTAACGTTCCATAGTTCTTTCCTTTTTCTCTCCAATGAATACAAAGTGAACACAATTTTTTATACCAGGACACATGGGAGGCGGTCACAGGTCATAACCAGCCATTACACAGTCAAATACCCTCCAATAAGAAAGGTTTATCTGACAAAAGACCCTTGTATGGTATGTTTCAACATATGGTCAATGGTCCTATCCATCCTGTGACAGTCACATGTGCAACTCCTAGCAGGAGGTATGGACAGGATGTGTGGGGCCCATCAGTAACAGGCAACACATCCTATTGTTCTTTGTTCAGAGTTAGTCAGCACATCAGTGTTGTATTAAGTTTCTCAAGCCTATTTTCTCTCATCCTTTACAACTGGTTTATTGATAATTACAATAATACATTGTATAGCGCATTTCAGGGACCCAAACACGCTGTTACAATAGTGACATGGAACAGAAAACAAACTACATACTATGAGAAAACAACGAAGATTGAGAGTGTGGGATTTGGCATGGCTATGGGTTGGCGATTTGAACAGATGAGTCATAATGTGTTCCTGGAAGATGTTTTTGGGGGGAGAGTTCCTCCGAGCAACACTTGAGAATGTCCTGTCACCAAAGCCTTTGAGCTTGGACTTTGGGATTATCAGGTGGCCTGCAGTACTGGAATAGAGTGTGTGTGTTGGTTGATATGGAAGAAGAAACTTCCATATCAACCAGCACAGAAGAAGGCTGGGGCAGTATTGTTTAGGGCTTGATGTCAATAGGAGAATCTTGTAGTTGATGCGTTGGGAGATAGGAAGCCAGTGTAACTCACAGAGGATAGGGTGATACGCTGCCGAGACTTGGTGAGGGAACAGTCTGGCCGTAGAATTTTGAACCATTTGGAGCTTGTGGAGGGATGTAGATTTGATGCCGGTAAGTAGGGAGTTGCAGTAGTCAAGACTGGAGGTTATGAAAGCATGTATTAGGGATTCAGCCGCAGGATGGGAGAGGGAAGGTATGAAGAATGAAGATTTTACAATCTGTTTACGTGCTGATCAAAGGATAGTGTAGAGTCCAGAATGACACTAAGTTCACGTGCGTGGGGGGATGGAGAAACAACAAGAAATCATTGATGCTTGAGGTTTAAAGTGACAGTTTTGTTGAGGCTGTTTCTGTTTCCAATGAGTCTGGTTACAATGAGTGAGTTCTGTTTTGTCGCTGTTTAGTTTGAGGAAGTTGTCCTTCATCCATGCTTTTTATTTCAATGAGGCAGGATTGAAGATGGGTCGGAGGTGCATTGGTTAGAGACTTGGTGGCTGGATATATTTGTGTATCATCAGCATACCAGTGGAAATTGAGGTTGAAATGACAGAGGATTTGACAAAGGGGAAGGATGTAGATGGTGAAGTGTAAGGGACCATGATCTGAGCCCTGGGGGACACCTTGAATGACTGACGCTAAATCTAAGTTTTGGCATTTGAGTTGGAATAAATGGGTGTGTTTAGTGAGATATGAATTCAGCCAGACAAGTACAGTTCCCTCAACATCCAGCCCATGAGCCTGGTGAGCAGAATCTGGTGGTTTACGGTGTCAAAGGCAGCACTCAGGTCAAGGAGAATCAGGATGTTGAGGGAACCGGCATCAGCAGAGAGGAGAATGTCTTTGAGGAGTGCAGTTCCTGTGCTATGGATTGGCCGGAACCCTGACTGAAGAGGGTGACATAGATTAGTTTTGAGCCGGTAGGCTTGAAGCTGTGAGGCAACAATTCTTTTAAGAGTATTTGCCAGAAAGAGGTTGGAGATGGGGCGGAAATTGTTAAGGATTGTGTTGTCTAGTCCATGTTTCTTTAGGATGGGGGTGACAGCAGCAGCTTTGTAGCAGGAGGTGAAAGTACCATTGGTGAGGGAGAGGTTGACTTGTGATTAAGAGTTTTGTGATGTAAGGGGTATCAGCCAAAACTGAATGAGGAGAGGTCAGAGGTCCAGGGCAGCAGGTGGACAAATATGGAGGTTAACAGTAGGGGGGTGTGGTAGATTTATTAGATAGTGAGTTTATTGTTGTTATTTTAACTTTATAAAACTGCAAAAAAGAGTTGGTAAGTTTACTGGAGGGGCTAGAGAGTGAGTCATTGCAGGGTTGAAGTAGTTTGCTGACAGTAGAGAAGAGGGTCCCGGCGTTCATACAGGAGCTGTTGATTTTTTTTTTGATATTGGGAGGACCTAGCAGCACTGAGGGCATCTCTGCAAGCTCAAACGTGGTGTTTGTAGGCTTCAGTGTGAACCGTGAGCCCCAAATTTTCTCACTCTGCGTTCAAGGCGACTACCAACTTGTTTCATGGTTTGGAGCTCAGTTGTAAACCAGAGGGATGAGGAGGTGAAAGAAACATTTATAGTTTTTAGTGGTGCCAGAGGGTTGAGGGAGACAGACATAGTAATGTTGAGATGGTTTGCTTGTTCTTCAGGTGATTTGAGGGTGGAATCAATCGGCAGAGCAGATGGCATCTGATCATTGGATAGGGTCAACAGCTTTGATTTTACCTAAGGAGATTATGCGCTTGTCAGTGTTGTGTTGGAAGAAAATGATAAATGAATTATCTTGTGGTCAGACAGCAGAAATGAAGATGGAGTTATATGGGTAATGGTAAGGCCCACGGAGCAGACAGGATCATGTATGTGACCTTTGATATGAGTGGGAAATTTAACATGTTGGACAGAGTTAAATCAGTCCAGGACAGCAATGATATCAGAGGTTAGTTTGGAGCTAGGTGAGTCAAAGTGAATATTCATGTCGCCAAGCAGGAGAAGGAGAGGGGAGAGTGATGAAGCAATGGTGAGTAGTTCAGCTAAGTCGGAGACGAATGAGTCATTAGCTTTAGGAGAACTATAAATAAGGATGATGGTCTGAGAGTTAGTTGATTTACAGGCAATATATTCAAATGAGGTGAAGGATGGAAGTGACAACTCAGTCATATTAAAATTGGATTTGTGTATTACAGCAAGGCCACCACCACGACCTGTTGGGCGGGGGTGGGACAGATAGCTAAAACCATTGTGTGTGTAGGTGTGTCTGTCCTGGGTGTGTGCTTGTGTGTACTGGTTGTGCGTGTGTCCTGAGTTTGTGCACACGTGTGTGTGTTTGTGTGTGTGTGTCTGTCCTGGGTGTGTGTGTTTTTGTATGTGCTTTTTAATAGACTGATTGGTGTCTCATTGATTAAATCGTAATAACCCAAGTACCGCTGATCTCTTAGTGCTCCAAGACTCAACCTATTTAATCTCGGAGCTATGTCCTGGCTGTTAATGTTGCTAAGTATTGATTTACAGGACAGATTTTAATAATTAACTTATGACAGTAAAAAACTCTGTTACATTTTAAACCAATTTAAATTCCTTTAATGACTCGAAACTGGAATATATCAAATGGCTTCACAATAGGTTTGTGTGGAAATATTGCACCTAATTCTAAAAACCTTTCCATCTCTTTCCAACCCATGACCATAGATCTAATCAGTTCATTGTACAATTAAAATAAGTTTATGCTGGTAGAAACCTTGTGTATTTCAAGGTTTCTACCAGCATAAACTTATGCGGGTGCGGGTGCAACATTTGCTTACCATTCCAACACTCATCTTTGGAACCTGCTGTGGCACACTTCAGTGCTGACAAAGTCTGTATATGTTTTTACCATGTTTAGCATTTTTGCTCTTCCCCTCAGTAGAGGCTTTCATCGATGTTTAGAATCTCCCAGAGTTCAAGGGTAGGTATATGAAGTATCCCTTTCAGTTCTCACGCCATCCGCTGTTGTACAATGTTTTTACTTTCCTATTTTTACACCTCCACCTTTCTGTTTCGGCATCCCCAGTCCTGTTTAACTGTCAATCTCAAATGTCTACCTTGCCCCTTTACATCCCACTTCCAGTGTCAGTGCCCTCTTCCTCCCTTTTCCAATCATTTCTCCACAAATTTTCCTCTGTCTTAATCTATCTGGTGAGATAGGAAGAACCTCAGGGTTCTGGTTAATGATCAAACACTCAGAAGTTGCTATGCAGACAAACAGATAAGGAGAGAGGTAGGGAGAGGAAGAAAGGGCAAGAGAAAAGGTGTAGATAAGAGAGAAGGACTGTTGTTGGCAAAGGGAGCTAAGTGAGAACAGAAAGAGTGTGAAGGACAAGATTGGAAACTAGTTGATAGTGGACATAATTTACACATAGGAAAAAACCCTATACAGGAACTAACCAAGACTCTTCATCAAGGGCTGGATCAAAACAGTGCTGAACTTGATTTGAACATCCATGCGGGTTGTGTAGCAACTATATAGACTCATCCTCTTTCCAACCGCTCTAAACTGCTATCAGGTAAGTCGGACTCCAGTTGTTCACTTGTAGAATTCCTGTCTTTGAAGCCAAATATTATTAACATTATTCAAAATAAGAAAACCGCACTGAGCTTTTTTGTTGTCTAGTCCTCATGCATACAGAATAATTCCAGATCATTGAAATGTGTTTTGCTTAAACAGTCCTCTTCAAGCCAAATGATTTTTCATATCACACTGCCTGCCAATACGGGCTTGCCTCTGAAGCTAAGTATAAGTCCAAAGCTACATCTGTCAGTTGTCTACGTAAATATTCACCCACCAAAAACAAAATCCACAACATCATTGTAAGTTAGGTCTGGTAACCCCTGTGGCATTGCAAGACTTTCAATCTGACCCCCACACCCTACAAGTACAAGACCTAGAAAAGATCTTGTAAAGATGACGTTCTGGTTGATAAACCATTGAAAAGGCGTCTTTCAAATGATTTAGCTGTATATCAAATATTTACATTTATTGGAATTACATTAAAAAGGTTATTTGGCTATGGACATCTGTGGTGAGTTTGATTTAGACATTTAATTCAGTAATTTTTGTCCATCTTTATCAGAGGTATTAATAATTAGGACCCGACTTGTTGTTTTAATTGTACTGTTTTCTGACTGTCTTGTTGGCCAATTGATTTTTTAACAAAACTGACATTGCACTATACACCAATTCACATTTTACATGAGAGAATTTTTAATGTTTGGCAGTGAAGATCTAGGCTCTTTATCTCCTGCATGATTGTTAGTTGCTTGCTGATTGACTTCACAATACCTGTAACACCATGTCTAATGTTTGCCCAATCCAATGTTTGTGGTAAAGTAAATTCAATTGGGGCCATGTGAAGTGTGCATTTGACTAAGCTAGGCTAACCTTGTCTCAGTTTGTACTGAAGTGGATGTGTGTCCTATGCTATTGGCAAGGCTAACACTGTTTTGTTTGCTTGGATGCATGCATGCACTTTCAAAGAGATTAACTAAATATTTTTTATTGACTACAATAACAAAATGGTGGCCATTGCACTCAGTGCTATTGTTTGGAAATATCTGTTTTGTGATAATTTAAGTTCAGTTGGGTGTGGATGTTGCATGCAAACAGGTTTCCTTTACTATTTAAATGGAATACATTTTTCAGAAAACTGGAACATATGATAAATACATTGTTATGTTTAGGTAAACAATTATGAATGACGTTAGTAGTTAAGGGCTATATTTAGGAAGAGTAAAAATGTAATGTTGGATTGCCTAGTTGTAATCAACAATGTAAGTATTGGATTAGTCAAACTCAGTAATGCAATCTGATAACTTTTAGTTCATTTTAGAGTATGCTCATACTAAGACATTAGAAACCAATTAGGAATATAACCAATTGAAAAACATATTGATGGATCAATCAATGTTCGATTTTACCTTTTGCATTTCACCTTATGGTTCATGTACAGTTCCTTTGGAATGGATTCAGAACCCATACCTCTCCCCACATTTTGTTGTGTTGAGGACTTAATAATGGAAAAGGCTTTCAATGTAAACACTTTAAAAAAAAGTGGTTTCATGAAAAGAAAACAAGTTTTTAGAAATGTGCATCAATTTATATGACCATGATCATCTGAAATAGCTCATGTACATTAATATTCAGACGTTGCCAAGGCACTCCAAAATTGTGCTCAGATGCATTCCGTGTCCTTTAACTCTCTGAGAGATGTATTTGAACTTGATTTAGAAAGGCTGTCTATATAAGATACCTCTGGGCCAAATTCAACAGAACAACATTAACTACCACTGCTATGCCGATGCTACTATGGCTCTTAAACCGTAAAACAACAGCTCAATAGTGTCACTGTATACAGAATATATAGTTTAAAGTGGTGATTTTAGTTTATGAATCTCTGAATGGTTTTGGACCTGAATACATTTCTGATATGTTGAGGAATATAAATTGAGCAGGGCTCTTAGATCCATAATTATTATTTTTAACTAAACATGAAGAAGCTGCATTTGCAGTTATGCTGTACACAACTGAAATAAACTACCTGAAGATCTTAGTCATGCCCCAAACAAATAAATGTTTTAATCCAGGTTAAAAACACACTTAAACTTAACCACACTGTTTAGCCTTAAATTATTCACAGCTTCCTATGTTTTTATCCCATTCTTTTAAATTTTTTGATGTTTTCATTTCAGTATTCGTTTTTATGTTTTTGTATTTTTATATTTTTCCCTGTTAAGCACTTTGAATTGCTTCTATGTATGGATAGTGCTATATAAATAAAATGTCTTGCTTGTTTGCTAAGGTCCTACAGATGTCACTCTAATTACAGCATTTTCTTACCGCGGTTAGATCAGGTAGATTGCATCAAACTGTGATTGCACTATTCCAAACACACGGGGGTGCAACAATGCTGAAAATGTTAATCCGTCTTGAAAATCGTTTACAGTACACACATACAGTACACACTTAATTCATAATGTTCTCTTAACATAACAGGTTATATGTCAGGTCCCCGCCTCCTCGAGCGCGCAGCAGAGGGCGTCCGCGCTCCAGAAACCCAGTGCGCTCCTAGCGCACCTGTCACCAATCACCTACTCACACACCTGTCCCCAGTCACCTAATCACCAACCATTTAAATACAGCTTCCTGCCATCTCACACCTGCCAGATCAATGGTTCATGTTTACATGCCATATCTCGCGTTTTCCAGTTCCTCGTTTCGCCTTACCGTGTTCCGACCTTCTGCCCGTTTCCGACTACTCTGCCCGAGCCCTACCTGTACCTCTGCTCCTCGCCGTTGCTCCGACTCCTCGCCTACCCCTGACTATTCTGCCCAGCCCTTGACTGTACCTCTGCCGCCAGCACGTTCACCGACCTCTCGCCTGTCCCCGACTACTCTGCCTGCCGCTCCTCGGTACCTTCGCTGCTGGTGCGTGAGACTCATCACCTACCGTCCCCGTCCAGCTTGCCCGCCCCTGTCCCTCTCGCCCTCAGTCCGCACTTGGGTCCTCACCTACGATCGTGACAAGATTGATCTGGCCAGTATGGACCCAGCAGATCTGGACGCTGTCCGTCAGGCGGTATCATCCCAGGGCGCGGTCCTGGGCCAACACAAGTCGGCTATCCAGGAGATCATGAACTCCCTGCAGGCACTCTCTGCCACCCTCTCGGAGATCCAGGGAAAATTGAGCGCTCCCGTTGTTTCCCCGGCGGCGGCGTGCTCTCCTCCTCGGCCACCGACTCCACCCGAGCCTCTCCCCGTCTCCCCGGTGGATCGCGAACCCTGGGTTCCCACGCCAGAGAGATATGACGGCGACCTTGGTTTATGCCGTTCATTCTTGCTCCAGTGTAGCCTTGTGTTCGCACAGCAGCCGAGGACCTACGCCACAGACGGCGCAAGAATCGCTTACATAATTGGTCTGCTCCGTGGACCGGCTCTTGAGTGGGCCTCCGCCCTCTGGGAACGTCAGGACCCAGTAACCCGCTCTTAAGACGCCTTCACCCAAGAGATGCGAAGGTTGTTCGACCACCCGGTCAGGGGAAAGGACGCCTCCGTCCGGATGCTCGCCCTGCGCCAGGGCAAGCGTAGTGTAGCCGAATACACCATTGAATTCCGCACACTAGCAGCCGAGAGTGGATGGAATGGCGAAGCACTACAAGCAGTGTTCGTTAACGGCCTGAACGAACACCACAAGGACGAGTTGGTGTCCTACCCCGAACCTGAGGACCTGGATGGATTAATTGCCATGACGGTGCGCATTGACAACCGTGCGCGAGAACGGAGACGGGTGAGACAACAGGAACCCAAACTCGCATCCCTTCAACCTGCTCCAGCCCCACCTGCACCTCCTACACAGTAAACCCCGCGAGGCGCCGAGGGCGGTCCGGTCACTACAGGTCCTGAACCCATGCAGGTGGGACGCTACCGTTTGGACGGGGAGGAACGGCGCCGTAGACAGGAGACGAATAGCTGCCTTTACTGTGGCAGTCCTGGCCACTACATCGCGTCCTGCCCATTGAGGAAGGGAAACGGACGGGCTCGTTAGTCTCTGGGGAACGACCAACGAGCCCAACCACCAAGGTCTCCTATCCCCGACATCCGTTTTACGCCACCCTGTGCCACAATGGGCAGCGAGTTAGGGTGCAGGTCTTGATCGACTCCGGTGCTGACGACAGCTTCTTGGACTCGGCACTTGCCGTCCAGCTGGGGCTCTCCTCCGAGCCGCTTGCGGAGGCCATCGAAGCCGTGGCCCTGGACGGTCGACGTTTGGCCCGAGTTACTTCCCGTACCGAGCCCGTCCGACTTTCGATGTCGGGCAACCATTCTGAGACCTTACGGCTCTTGCTCACAAGTACTCCCCATATTCCGTTAATCCTGGGGTACCCCTGGTTAGTTAAGCACAATCCGGCTATCGACTGGACCGCGGGCAAAATCTTGAAGTGGAGTTCTAACTGCCACGCAGACTGTCTGCGAGCTGCCAACCCACCACCTGTGCCTGCTCTAGAAAACCCCCAGCCGGCTGACCTGACAGGAGTACCATCCGTTTACCACGATATTGGGGAGGTATTCAGTAAGCGCCGTGCGCTCTCGCTCCCGCCACACCGTCCCTACGACTGCGCTATAGAATTACTGCCCGGCTCCTCCTTCCCTAAGGGGCGTCTCTACAATCTCTCCAGACCAGAGAAGGAGGCCATGGAGAAGTACATTAGGGAGTCTCTGGATTCCGGATGCATTCGGCCCTCCTCTTCCCCTCTGGCAGCGGGATTTTTCTTTGTGGGCAAGAAGGACGGCACACTCCGCCCGTGTATAGATTATAGGGGGCTCAACGACATAAAGGTCAAGAACAGATACCCCTCCCTCTGATGACCTCCGCTTTCGATTCCTTACAAGGTGCATCAGTGTTTACTAAGTTGGATCTGCGCAACGCCTACCACCTCGTCAGGATAAGGGAGGGGGACGAATGGCTAACCGGCTTCAATACCCCGATGGGGCATTTCGAATACCTAGTCATGCCTTTTGGCCTCACCAATGCCCCGGCCGTATTCCAAAACTTCATAAACAACGTATTGGGCGATATGATAGGACGCTTGGCATTCGTTTACCTGGATGACATTCTGGTATTTTCTGCTAACCTGACCGAACATATCCAACAGGTCCGACAGGTCCTTCACCGCCTCCTGGAGAATGGCTTATTCGTCAAGGCTGAGAAATGTGACTTCCACGTCTCCACTATCTCCTTCCTGGGGTACATCGTCTCGGAGGGGAGCGTGCGGATGGATCCTGCCAAAGTGGAGGCCGTGGTCAGCTGGCCTACCCCGGCATCGCGCAAGGCCCTGCAGCAATTCCTAGGATTCGTTAATTTCTATAGACTGTTCATCCGTAACTACAGCCGGGTGGCTGCTCCACTAACCGCTCTCACGTCGTGTAAGAGACCTTTCGTCTGGACCTCGGAGGCCGAAGACGCGTTCCGGGACCTGAAGACCCGCTTCACCTGGGCGCCAGTACTCGCCCAGCCCGATCCGTCAAGACAATTCGTAGTCGAGGTGGATGCCTCGGACGTTGGAGTAGGGGCAGTGCTATCCCAACGCGCGGAGGATGACATGCTTCACCCCTGCGCTTTCCTTTCCCGCCGACTGTCACCCGCGGAGACCAACTACGACGTCGGCAATCGGGAACTGTTAGCAGTCAAGATAGCCCTTGAAGAATGGCGGCACTGGCTCAAGGGCGCAGTAGTGCCTTTCCTTGTATGGACTGATCACCGGAATCTGGAGTATATCCGCTCCGCTAAACGCCTCAATCCCCGCCAGGCGAGATGGGCACTCTTTTTTTCCCGTTTCGATTTCGCCCTCACCTACCGGCCTGGTTCTAAGAACGGCAAACCCGACGCCTTGTCCCGTGTCTTTTCTAGGAACGAGGAGCCGCACGCTCGACAAGACGCTATCCTACCCAAACAGTGCGTAATCGGTGCGGCTCTCTGGAAGGTCGAGGAGACCGTCAAGTCGGCCCTCCTCAGCGACCCTGGCCCCGGAAACGAACCCCCTGGTTGTCTCTTCGTTCCCCAGTCTGCCCGGTCGGAGGTACTGGCCTGGTCCCATGCATCCAAACTTACCTGTCATCCCGGTCTGGCCCGCACTATGGCCTTCCTCCGTCGGCGTTTTTGGTGGCCAGCTATGCGCAATGACGCACAAGCTTACATTGCGGCTTGCCCTACCTGCGCCCAGAGCAAGCAGTCTAATCGTCCCAGTCCCGGTCTCCTACGTCCCTTGCCAGTACCTCGTCGCCCCTGGTCCCACCTGTCCCTGGATTTTGTTGCCGGGCTCCCCTGTTCGGATGGCAATACTGTAGTCCTGACCATCGTGGACAGATTCAGTAAATACGTTCGTTTCATTCAGCTGCCCAAGCTCCCCTCTGCCAAGGAGATGGCGGCTACCCTGGTCAAGGAGGTTTTCTGCATCTTCGGGCTGCCCCTCGACCTGGTCTCCGACCGTGGACCTCAGTTCACGTCCGCGGTGTGGAAGTCCTTCTGTCGCGCCATTGGAGCCACTGTAAGCCTCTTCTCTGGGTTCCATCCGCAAACCAACGGCCAGGCTGAAAGGGCCAACCAGACCCTGGGATCCTCACTCCGCTGCCTGGTTTCTTCCAACCCCTCCACCTGGTCCTCCCAGCTCCCGTGGGTCGAATACGCGCACAACACTCTCCCCACCTCCGCTACTGGCATTTCTCCCTTTCAGTGCCTCTTCGGGTACCAGCCCCCACTGTTTCCCTCCCAGGAGAGGGAGTTAGCGGTGCCGTCCGTTCAGTCCCACATTCGGCGGTGCCACAGGATCTGGCACCGTGCCAGGGCCTCCCTGCTTCGGGCCGCCGGATCGTACAGGGCGAAGGCTAACCGGCACCGAGTCCGGGGCCCCGCTTACACAGTGGGGGATCGCGTGTGGCTCTCCACTAAGGACCTCCCCTTGCGCACGGATTCCCACAAGCTGTCCCCCAGATTCATCGGTCCCTTCACCATTGATCGCATCATCAATCCCACTGTCGTCCGCCTCAAGCTGCCCTCCTCTTTTAAGGTTCATCCTTCCTTTCACGTTTCCCGCATCAAGCCCGTGCACATCAGCCCGCTCCTGCCTCCTCCTCCTCGTCTTCCCCCCTCCACGGCTTATTGATGGGGGTCCCGAGAGGGTCACCGTCCGGCGGATCATGGACTCTCGGCGTCGGGGCCGTGGTTTCCAGTACCCGGTGGACTTGGTGGGTTATGGCCCGGAGGAGAGGTGCTGGGTCTCCCGTAGCCAGATCTTGGACCCGTCCATGATCCGGGCCTTCCATCGCCGGCGTCCGGGGGCTCCTGGGGGTCCGCCGGGAGGCGTCCGTCGGGGGGGGGTACTGTCACGTCCCCGCCTCCTCAAGCGCGCAGCAGAGGGCGTCCGCGCTCCAGAAACCCAGTGCGCTCCTAGCGCACCTGTCACCAATCACCTATTCACACACCTGTCCCCAGTCACCTAATCACCAACCATTTAAATACAGCTTCCTGCCATCTCACCCCTGCCAGATCAATGGTTCATGTTTATATGCCATATCTCGCGTTTTCCAGTTCCTCGTTTCGCCTTACCGTGTTCCGACCTTCTGCCCGTTTCCGACTACTCTGCCCGAGCCCTACCTGTACCTCTGCTCCTCGCCGTTGCTCCGACTCCTCGCCTACCCCTGACTATTCTGCCCAGCCCTTGACTGTACTTCTGCCGCCAGCACATTCACCGACCTCTCGCCTGTCCCCGACTACTCTGCCTTCCGCTCCTCGGTACCTTCGCCGCTGGTACGTGAGACTCATCACCTACCTTCCCCGTCCAGCTTGCCCGCCCCTGTCCCTCTCGCCCTCAGTCCGCACTTGGGTCCTCACCTACGATCGTGACATTATAACACATTTAAAAGCTAAATGTTTCTAGTTGTAACTTCATCACTGACATAATTAGAAAATGTTTTAATAAAGAAAAACAATGAGCCTACACAGAAAATTATTCGTTGTTGACTATTTGTTTAAACATTAGAATTATCTTGAATAATAAAATACAAAGCAGAACTATTTGTTATAATCATAATTTCGATGTATGGCATGGTAGAAAAAGTTGATTACCCTGTCAGTATACCCTATTACTGTATTTAATAGACAAATTTGTCAGTCGTTTATTTGTTGCATTAACTCATTTGTTTTATCAAACAGCCAATATGGCCGTTAAAATTCCTAAATTCCAGCCATGTAGAATGGCTTCCAGACATATCTTTTAAATAGCCATACTGTATAATAGCCTACATTGAAACAATCAAACACAAATTATATCTCCCCCAATATATTAATGCCCCCCCAATATATTATAGGCAAAAAATGTCCCCCCCCAATATTGTGACAATTACGCCATCTGCAGCTCATCTTCCCCCTGCAGGAGGCGGACCTCAGCGCTCGATGTCACCGGCCTTCTAACACCACCGCCCGTCATCAATCCATCGCACTTGTTGTCCTGTTTAGCGCACCTGATCCTCATCCAGTCATTACCATTCCAAGTATATATGTGTCCTCTGTTCCCCCTGTCTTTGCGTGTTATTGTCTCACCATTGATGAGCATAAGCCAGCCCAATCTATTAAACTATATGAACAGAAACTTATCGTCTCCACAGTCTGCTTCACCTCCGTCTCACGTACGAGCTGACAAATATATTAATTTACAAATTATAACAAAAAACAAATGCGCTATGCTACAACAGGCAACCGTGCACTGCCGTCCAAAATCATTAGCAAATGTAAACATAACTAGGTTACTACATTTCCTGAAGAAAATGTGGTGTGCTTGCTAGCTTAGAAAGGTTGGTTTTGTGTCTGTAGCACGAACGGATCAAAAGAAACAGCCTAATTATTTATTAATGCAAATGTACCTAATTATGGTAATTAGCATATCTGAAATTAATAAAAGTTTCATCATATGAACTGGTGATAGCATAAACGTGTGAAAGAATTTTGGTTTCGTGTCTGTAGCACAAACAGTTCAAAAGATACAGCCTAATAGTTCATTCACGCTAATTTAGCCTAATTATGCTAATTTGTGTATGTCAAGTCAATAAAAGTTGTGTCATATGAACTGGGCATAGCCTAAACAAGTTAAAAAAAATATTTAAATGAGTGGGTTCAAACAAAGGGTGGTAAGTCCTGAGTTGTTTAACAAATCTAGATGTGAAGACCAGGAACTCTTGTCTCATACTCGTCTTTTGATCTTAAACCCAAATGTCTTCAGTGAAAAACAAAAATAAAGTTATTTGCCTTACCATTCCAATACTTTTGGAGGGGACTGTAAGTAATTTCTCGGTTTTCATAAGTTTCTACAGTTCCACTTTAAACTGAGGGTTAAACTTATCAATTGTACCATTACATTGCAGACATGGCAGATAAATTAATATGAAATCTGAGTTGTAATTCAACAGTAATACATGGGTAAATAGGGTATATGCCCATGCCCTACCAAAGTCAACATATTTTTACAGTAAGTATAGGGAGGGTATTTTCCCCCCAAAATTTAATCTGGATAGATATTAGTATTATTGCTGCCACCTGTAATAGTCTTTTGTTCATCAAAATTAGACAATTCTAATATAAATAATTTGCTTAATCATTGGTGTTAATACACATACTGAATGAAACATGCATTTGAACACGATATTGACCATCTCTTCTGACCCCATCATTATTTTACAACAAGCTGATTCATTAATATGCTCTGTGCTGGGGAAGTCTTGTAATTGTAATTGTATTATAATACCTTTGGAGGTAAATGTTACATTGCCATAGATTTCAGGACATGCAAGTACATTCAGTTTGGCCAAACAGTGGTATATAATAGCCATAACACAATATCTATTGATCTTTGTCACGATTACATTTGGTACACATGATCAGGGTTGTGATTTTACTTTGTGTGAATGTTTCAAGTTGGCCACATGAGGGAACTATAGGAAAATAATAACCATAAATGTTATTGCTTGCAACAAAAATGTTTTACTCCTCTGGCACCAAATGTCCAATCTTCACGTACTTTGATATTTGGCATCTAGGGTCCACGGTCTTTAAATTTGATCAGCCAGACCATTATGTCAAAAAACATGGATGCTATTGACCAATGAACGTGAGAGCCGTGGTTTGTCAAAAATATAGACATCTCCTACATGGATAATGTTTTAATAATTCTACTTGGAACTTATGTTGACAAGGACCATACGGAAAAAATTACTGCAAGGAGGTTTTTACATTAGCAATGTCACCATACTCACTCCGTTTGAGATACAGTCATGGTAGGAGGTAGATCCACCTCCTCACAAGGAACAAATTTGTCATTGGGACTAATTCACTTCGCTTTAATATTTTGATGGCCATTTTAAATTTGGGGAAAAACTAAAGAAATTCTCCCTTGGCACTAAATGTCCAATCTTCACAAACTTGTATATTTGGCATCTAGGGACAATTGTCTTCAAGAGTTATATCAGCCAGACCATTATGTCAAAAAACATAGACGCTATTGACCAAAGAATATGTGAGGGGGTCTGGTTTTGCACATATATAACATATATAGACATCTCCTACAGGGATAATGGTATAATAATTCTACTAGGTATTTATTTTGACAAGGACCATACAGAAAAAATTACTGCAATGATTTTTTATCAACCATACGGTGGCGCTGTTGAGGTTTTTCACATTAGCAAGGTCACCACTCACACCATGTTTTAAAAATATTCTTGAAAAGAGTTATGAGTCTATCTCCTCCCAAGGAACAGATTTGCCATTGGGACCTATTATGTCGGGCGTAATGGTTTTTCAGCTATTCTGAATTATTGAAAAATGCTTGAAATGCTACAAATATAGCATGAAATGACAGATTTAAACCTTTTCACAAGTACATTTGAAAAAATCACTGAAAGCCCCTCAGCGTGATTTCTTAATGCACATTATTTCAGTATGTCATTACGTATCATGTAATGTTAAGTTGATCAGTCTTTTTTCTTTACTGGAAGGCAAGTAAGGTTAAACTCTCTAGTCTCTCATTTGCAACATCAATAAAAACGAAATATAATGCAATAGAACAAAATAGTAAGGTAGACGATAATTGGGAATGGGTTTGTATTTTTTAACTATGTCAGAAATTTCAGAAATTGTAATTATTGACAAGCTATTTAATGTCGCTTTAAAAAGAAATTTTTCAAAGCTGCTGCTGAATAGAGGCGTTTTTGCAGGTCTAGTGATGTCCGAATCAGAAAATATTATTTTATAATTGAATACTCATTTTCGTTAACGCAATACGTATTTTACAAAGTTTGTTCCCAGGAGTCTACTAACAGTTTCATTGCTTTTCTCCCTGATTGTGCTATATCAAGTGCAGCTCAGATAAATCAGGGCTTTTATCCAATCAGATTGTCCACGTGCTGTCTACGGTCAAGATCTACCCTGAAGCCTATAGATATTTGAGCGAATCCCATCTTCTGTTGAAGCAAATAGGGAGGATGTTGTGGATTGGCATATTGTTAAACCAATCAGATTTTGAGTTTGCCATAACGAGCCTGTTATTTGACACATAGCAGCCTTCTAGATGTGCCTAGTTGCCTACATGTGCATTCTTCTAGATGTGCCTAGTTGCCTACATGTGCATTTTTCACGTGGTGTGATCGGAGAGAGATCTACTTGAGGTAAAACTATTTAGGACATAATGTAGGAAAATCTTAGATTTATTTGAACTTTCTTTCGTGAGGTTGAAATTTTTTAGATTTTGTGTTTTACGTTAGATTTTTTTGTTTAGATTTGTTCTACGCCCTGTTGACTGGTTGTTTTCTTAACCCACAACGGAGAAGGGAATTGGCGGCAGATTTACTAGCAAAGCCTTTTTGAGAAAAGCAGGAAATTGTGAGGAACCAACCACCCCCACCTAGCAGCCCTGTCCCAGACAGGGAAAGGATTTGTGTGGCACTTTCAGTAGATCAAGTCGGAAAAGTACACCTGGCTTACAGCGTCGAAGGAACATCGTTGTTGTGAGTACGTTCTTGCTTCATTGGTAACTGTAATGTCCTTATTTTGGTCTTTGCAATGTCTATTTGTATTGTAGTATCCTGTGATATTGCAATGTCTATTTGTATTGTAGTGTCCAGTCATAATATATAATGGTACTGTACATCCTTGATGGTTTCATTCACCATATATTCATATTTCTGTAATTGGTGTTGTAAGCCTCTTATTAAATATCTTTATTACACTTTCCCTAGGGATATGGAATGGTTACATTGAATGTGAAATTAGCCTAAAAGCCCATTGCATTAGGCAGGAATGCACGCTAGAATTATTAGCTTTCCATGCTGAAGTTACTAATCATTATTGGTAAGTAGGATAAAGTGTCCCACTTTGGAAATCGAATGCCTGTCCAACATGTTTGTTTTGGACATGGACCTGTATCAACTTGACAGGTAAGCAAGTTGGGACTGTAACCAGCTAATAGTTTGTATTAAACAGCAAGATAGTCGAAAAATGTAGCAGCCATGCGTAAACGTTTTCCAGGGGCTAATGACTTTTAAGAGGGGATGATTACTTTTTAATTTAAATTACACTATATGGGCTTAGAAAATACACTGACATGCGGATATAGGGGCGTACCGATTTCAATTCTAGTTAAAAAATGTTTAGGTTTGATTTAGAAATGTTTGAGGAGTTCTTTACGGTTCATGTACAGAAGTTGGAATTAAACGAAATGCACTCATAAAACCATTAAAATCAACTATACTGCTCTATACTTGCAGGCCTATTATTCATTTATTTTCGGTAGCAACAGTAAGATTCTATATTCGAGATTACTCAGCAACATTTTTGACTCATGTTGCCTTCAGAATAACTGTATGTTGTTTCTGTAATTTGTGTTGTGTAGGCTACATTTTCAAAGAAATATCTATGTGGGGGAAATTATAAATGAAACCAAATTACAATTTCAATAATACTTTATAGGTTAAGGAATATTATTAGGCGGAACACACAGAGAAATTGTTAGAGCTTATATAAGCTAATGTAGAGAACATTATCTAATATAAAACAGTCCTATTTTGATGTTATTGTTTTTCATTTGCTTGTGCTCATTTTCTTTGGAGATTGTCTAATACATCTGACCACACAAGATGTGTTCACACTGCACCTAGGCCTTAGAACATTGTAAGCCCTGGGCACAGGGCCTCCCCGGCACAGGTCCAAGCAATTGTTCACACTTGCATATTTTAAAGTGAGAAAGCACTACCCTTAGAATAGGACTAGCTGGCCACGCTCTGGAGCAGGGTTAGCACTGACTTTTCAGGGCAAGCCCCAGAAAAACATTGACATCTAGTGTGAAATTGGGTCTTTGTCTTAGTAAAGCTTGCTTTGTATGTTAATCTTGGTTGACTAATGTTTTTCTCTTTCTTTGCGTGGTTTCAACCAAGTTTTACAAGCAAATACCGAAAGGGTGGGCATCTCAATCAGTCAATGTTTTGACGCCGTTAATTGAATCATGGTAGTGTAACATTTATCATGTGTCAATGATGTAGGCTACTGTGTAGACTACTGTAAACATTATTCGCATGCCAGAGAGTAACATTTGCCGCTTATCATAGAATGTAAAATGTTATTGTATCATTTGTCTGTTTGCCCAGGGCTTAGGAACACAAGTGTGAATCCTTAGCCTAGGGTTATGCCTTTGCCCAGGGTTAACATACTCTTTTGTTAACACAGGCTAAGCTAACCCGGGGCCAGTCTGGGACAAGGCAGTGTGTGAATGCCTTATATTTTCCATCCCCCCACTGTAATGTACAAGGAATACATTTTGTGGAAAAACTCTTCAGTACCATAGTGAGATGAAGTAGGCTTGAGAAACTTAAAACAATACAGATGTGCTGACTAACTCTGAACCAAGGACCATAGATGGGACGTGTTGCCTGATACTGATGGGCCCCACACATCCTGTCCATACCTCCTGCTAGAAGTTGCCCATGTGACTGTCACAGGCTCTATAGGTTGGAACATACCATACATATGTTTTTTGTAGGATAAACCTTTCTTATTGGAGTGTATTTGACTGTGTAATGGCTGGTTATGACCATTGACCGCCTCCCTTGTGTCCTGGTATAAAGATTGTGTTCATTCTGTATTTATTTTGAGAGAAAAAGGAAAGAACTATGGAACATTGTTGTCTCATGCTGAATAAAGAATGCTCTCCCCTGACTTGGTTGCATTCATTTTGTTCATGGATCTCAAATGAACAGAAGTGACAACAGTGAATGTATTGTGCGAAATACTCTGGAGAGTTTGTAAAATTACAAATATTTTAGATGTTAGTGGCTTTTATTTGGCTAGTTACTCCCTCTAAAATGATTCTGATGACATGAACATTATAACAGACAGTTTAGCTATTAATAATATTCCTTTTAGATATGGTGTTATGTATTCCAGCATCAGTAGCTAATGTATTGCTCAGTAGCTAATTTATCCACTGTTTTTATTTGTACAATGACTTGCTACTGTAGGCAAATATTTAGTGTAATACAACTTTGCTGTGATCATTTAATTCAAAAGAAACTGCCTGGGATTCAAAAAATTGCTAATGTTTGCGATAAATGCGATCAATGTTAGCTAGCTAGTAGCGTTAGCTAATTTAAATATATTTAACTAACCTCAGTTTAATCTAGTTTTTCAAAAAAAAAACGGAACATTGGTGACATGAACATTAAAACATACGTTTTAGGTAATAATAATTTGACCATTTGGAGATGGTGTCATGCTCTGTATAAACTAGCATTAGTTCACCTTAAATCATTCTGGTGACATGAACATGATTACCAATGATTTAGCTATAACACATGTGCCTTTGGTAGAGTACGTGTTGTGTTTCAGCCTTAGTGGATAATCCATGTAAATGTATCAATTGTACCTTAAAATTGTAGACATGTAGGTACATTTAAATAATATCTGAGTTGTAATTTAACAATACCATACGGGTACATAGCTTATATGCCCATGTCCTACCAAAGTCAACATATTTTTAGTTAGAATAGGGAGGGCATTTTCCAAATGAATATCTGGAATGATATTGGTTTTATTGTTGCTACCTGTAATAGTCTTTTTTTGATCATCGAAATTAAACAACTCTTAAAGAAATTGAACAATCATTGATGTTAATACACATACTGCAGGAAACATACCTTTGAATAACAAGCAAAAGGTTTGAAAATATTATTTCAAGCAACTACCAACTACCTGAAGCACCAACATTGTTTGGTGCTTCAGGTGTTATTCTTCAGGTGTTATACTGTTCTGATAGTGTTAGACATTTGAAGTATCCATATTTATCTGATGTAGAATATTGTATTATAATACAATTTGAAGTACATTTCCTGAAAACGATCGCAGTGTGACATGCAAGTACATTCAGTTTTGCCAAACAGATGCGGCATAATAGCCATAGCACATTATCCGTTGTTCTTTGTCACTGTGAGATTACATTTGGAACACATGGTCAGGGTTGTTATTTTACTTTCTGTGAATGATGTTTAATGTTGGCTGCATGTGGCTACTATAGGAAAGGGAAAAAATATGTCATATTGCTTGCAACTATGGAAATTAGTTGTAGTATGGCTAGTAGTAGCTTCAATGCTGAAACCCGCTAAATTCTGCTTTCAGCTTAAATTATCTTTGAATTCTGATCACACATAACCCTGTGGAGCAGTTGTCCATTTTTAAATATCCTTGGCAAACCCTTTTTCTTTCAGAAATATGCATTGTATTACAATAAATGTGAACAGAACAATGAAATAATTCACCTTTTGTGCAAGCAGTCCAATAGGTTTTTTGCCACCCATTATTACTTTTCTATTCATCATTGAATTCAGGCCACACACACAACCATGCTAACCCTAACTCTAAAAAACTATAGCAGCACAATTGAAAATGTTAATGGCACAAGCACAAAGAAACAAAACAATTTCAGTTGAACTTGGAGTATGTTAGAGGGCTGAGTGTCCTCAGAATGACCTATAAAATTGAATTTAATATAAAAAAAATTACAGCAGCACAAACTAATACTAACAACACATAGCAGCCCAAAGGATTGTGCCTATTTTGCCTAAGTTTGGAGCATGTTGGTGGGCAGAGTGATGTCATCACCTATATATAAATGTCTAATATATAACACACCAAAGCAGCACAAACAAAACTTTTAACGGCACAAACAAAGCACAAACAAATGAGACAATTTTGGTTGAATTTAGAACATTCGGGAGTTGAGTGACAAAATGACCTAAATCATCTCTAATATCTATAAAATGATCACAGCACAAATTAAAATTTTTACAGCACAAACTGAGCACAAATAATTGAGCCTATTTTGACAAAGTTTTGCGTTGGTTGGGGGGCCAACTTCACGCAGGTGTAGGTCGACCCTTCCTCAGTGTCCAACTTTTCTCAAAAAAGTCTTTACCAGTAAATCTGCCACCAAATCCATATTTTCTCCGCCAATGTTTGTTAAAAAAACTACTGGGTTAAGTGAAAATCAAAATAAAGCACTACTGTACATCTAAAAATAAATCTTATTGCTATAGGCTCTGATCATACCACACAAAACTTGCAGACGTAGGCGGCTAGGCAAGCTAGAAGGCGTCTGCGTGTCAAAGAATACGCGCAACATAGCATAGAAATCTGATTGTCATTCTTTTACCAATCAACCGCATCATCCCTATTTTGCTTCAACAGCAGATGGGATTCACTCAAAATTCTATAGACCTGAGGGTAGATTTTCACATGTAGACAGCAGTCTGAGATGCACTAAAAACAGCACAAATGAGGGAGAGAATAGCAATGCAATTACATTAACAGACTGATGGGAATGAACCTTGTAAAATACATGCATATAAAATTACGGAAACTTAATTTTCTGATTCTGACATTGCTAGGCTAGCAGAGAAGGACTTGCTATTGGCCTAGTGTTGATCAGCAGCAGTTTTTAAATATATCCTCTTGTGACAAATAATAATTGTAATAAGTCGTCAATGTTTTGTAATTATTTGCAGCATATAATTTGCCATTTCTGGAATTTCCCGATGTAGTCAAAAATACGACCCCTATTCCCAGTTATCGTCTACCTTACTATTTTGTTCAATTGTATCATTCAGTTTTTCTTGATGCAAATTGTGACAACTGCGCCCTCTGCTTCCCATCCTCCCCCTGCAGGGGGTAGGGTTCGGCACTCAATGTGTCACCGGCCTTGTGACACCACCGCCCATCTCATCAACTCATCTCACCTGTTGTCTTGTTTAGCGCACCGGATCATCAACCACAGTCATTTCCCCCAGTATATATGTTCCATCTGCTCCCCTGGTCTTTGTGTGTTATTGTCTCATTACCGTGAGCATTGTTCTTCTGATAAAGAAAAAAGGTGATCTGTTTAACATTACGTGAGGTCTGGTCTGTCGCACATGGCGTTTCACAATTTGCAACTTGTCTGCTTGTCTTGATATTTGGTCACAGAATGTAGTGCAGTGTAAACAAAAATGCCTGTGCCCATAGACAGTAATTAGCCCGAGTGTTTAAAGTAGATGACAGAAAAGTTTAATGTAAAGTCTGTAAAACTACTATCATTCTATCAAATATGGGTGAAGGAGCACTTCACAGCCACGCAAACAGAAAGAAGCATGCTATCTGCATGAAGCCGAAAGGAGAATCATCTTTATTGTGCATTACACCGATCATCCATAACATTATGACCATCTGCCTAATAATGTGTAGGTCCCCCTTTTTCTGCCAAAACAGCCCTGACCTGTGGAGGCATGGACTCCACTAGACCTCTGAATGTGTGCTGTGGTATCTTGCACCAAGAAGTTAGCAGCAGATCCTGTAAGTTGCGAGATGGGTCCAGTTCTGATGGTCATGTGCCCATTGTAGGCACATTGCGATGCACTGTGTGTTCTGACATACTGTACCAACATTAACTTTTCAGCAATTTGAACTACAGTAGCTTGTCTGTTGGATCAGACCACACATGCATCAATGAACCTGGGCTGCCCATCACCCTGTTGCCGGTTTACCGCTTTATCTTCCTTAGACCAATTTTAATACATACTGACCGCTGCAGACCGGGAACATCCCATAAGGACTGCAGATTTGGAGATGCTCGGACCCAGTCGTCTAGCCATCACCATTTTTCCTGCTTCTAACACATCAGCTTTGAAGACAAAATGTTAACTTGCTGCCTAATTCATCCCACACACTGACATTATCAGTGTTATTCACTTCACCTGTCAGTGGTCATAGTGTTATGGCTGTTTGGTGTATGTTTAAGCAGTGAAAACGTAGTTTTGTACTGTGAACTAGTAAATAAAGCTCACAAATTGATAGTTTTAAAATACTGTGGGCTGGTTTTTGTCTGTGCAGTGCTCTGCACAAAGCTTGCTTGGTTTTCCGTTAATCATAGGTCATGGAAATTCTGCTTATAGTGGGAACCCTGCACACTGTAGTGAAACCTACCAAGCAAGTACGTTTGGTGTAGTTGAAACAGATTTCAACTTTATATCCAAAAGGTTGTTTTGTGCTGTTCCTGTACTGCATTTGGGTGGAACGGTGGTGCAGTGGTTAGCACTGTCGCCTCACAGCAAGAAGGTCGTGAGTTCGATCCCCCGGTTGCCCCGGCCTTTCTGTGTCGAGTTTGGATGCTGTCTGCGTGGGTTCTCTCCAGGTGCTCTAGCTTTCTCCTACCATCCAAAGGTTATGCAGCCTAAGTTAATTGGTTATCCTACATTGTCCTTAGGTGTGGATGTGAGTGTGGCTGGTTGTTTGTCTGTGTGTGGCCCAGTGATGGACTGGTGGCTTGTCCTGGGTGTACCCTGCCTTTTCCCCGCTGTCTGCTAGGATTGGCTCCAGGCCCGTGCGACCCTGTACACAGGATAAGTGGTTGACAATGAATGAATGAATAAATGTACCGCATTTGCAATCCTGTGTAACCACACAGCCTCTTTCGAGCTTGGTATAGAGGGGGAGGGGGGGTCCCAAAGTATTTTCCCTTGAATGTGATCTCGACCTGTATAGAGAATTTCAGTAAAAAGCATTGTTTGGTATACAATGACTGGACTTTTGGTATACAGTCACTGGCAATAAATATATTTGTTTTAATAAAATATTTATTATTGACAGATGTATTTAAAAAGTCATATCTCTGTCCAAGTGATGCAGGGTTATTTTGAACATACCCTCTCATTTTAGATTACATTAATTAGAGGTGTTACATGTTTTAACTACTCTAAATCTGACTCTGCTTCCTTTGACTACGCCAAATGTACTTGCTTGGTAGGTCTAATTATCTATGTGGATACAGACTCCACTTTAAATTACAGCCCTCTTTCCTTGTAACTACATGGGAACAGACACCTTTTCAAAGGACTGCCCACTTGTAACTACATTGTAACTATGTGGGAACAGATACGGCTTCAAATTACAGCCCTCTTTTCTTGTAACTACAGTGTAACTATGTGGGAACAGACACCGCTTCAAATTAAAGCCCTCTTTCCTAGTAATTACACTGTAAGTGTTGTTGGTACTGTATAAGAACTAGTTTAAGATGGACTTACTAGAAACATACATGGTAAATAAGGGTAAATTACCCAAGGTATGGGAAACAATAAGTTACAACATGACGATTGCCTGAAGAAATGTTATGGAGTATTAACTGAAAAGAAATAATTTACCAAACTATTTTCATTTTATCAGGTGTCATTACTAAAGAGACTAGTTTTATTGTGCACTTCCATCATTAGCTAATGGATCGACAATTGGAATAAATGCATTTTAGGATATATTAATTTATTGAGTAGTGATGAATCAATAAAGAACTTTTTGACAATATGGTATTTCATTATACCACATTTTATTTCCAAAGTGATATAATATTTAGCATGTGGAGTGCTGTTGATGAGTCCATAATGATACTAAATTTGTCTTCTGACATTTTGGCAATTACCTGGTTTACACTTTTCTTTCTGTCCTTAAATCTGGAAGGGAGCCTGAACGGAGGAACCAATGTGAATGTCTGTTGAATCTCGAATATAAAACTGATTTCACCTCGTCTGTAGGAATGGGAAAACATTGTGCACAGCAGAGAAATGCGAGACATGTTTCTTTTCTGTTAAACCCTTAATTCCGTGAGCAAACTTCCAATAAATGGATTAGTGAAATCACATTGAAATTGTAAATGTATAAGCACAAATGTGACTGACAGTCACAGTGGGGAGAACAAGTATTTGATACACTGCTGATTTCGCAGGTTTTCCTACTTACAAATCATGTCGAGGTCAGTACTGTTTATCATTTGGTACACTTCAACTGTGAGAGACAGAATCTAAAACAAAAATCCAGAAAATCACATTGTATGATTTTAAAATAATTAATTTGTATTTTATTGCATGACATAAGTATTTGATACATCAGAAAAGCACAACTTAATATTTGGTACAGAAACCTTTGTTTGCAATTTCAGAGATCATACATTTCCTGTAGTTCTTGACTAGGTTTGCACACACTGCAGCAGGGATTTTGGCCCACTCCTCCATACAGACCTTCTCCAGATCCTTCTGGTTTCAGGGCTGTTGCTGGGCAATACGGACTTTCAGCTCCCTCCAAAGATTTTCTATTGTGTTCAGGTCTGGAGACTGGCTAGGCCACTCCAGGACCTTGAGATGCTTCTTACGGAGCCACTCCTCAGATGCCCTGGCTGTGTGTTTCGGGTTGTTGTCATGCTGGAAGACCCAGCCACGACCCATCTTCAATGCTCTTACTAAGGGAAGTTGGGGCTTGAACTCATCCTTTTTCCTCCAAACATGGTGAGTGGAGTTTAGACCAAAAAGCTATATTTTTGACTCATCAGACCACATGATCTTCTCCCATTCCTCCTCTGGATCATCCAGGTGGTCATTGGCAAACTTCAGACGGGCCTGGACATGCGCTGGCTTGAGGGGGACATTGCGTGCGCTGCAGGATTTTAATCCATGACGGCATAGTGTGTTATTAATGGTTTTCTTTGAGACTGTGGTCCCAGCTCTTTTCAGGTCATTGCCCAGGTCCTGCGGTATAGTTCTGGGCTGATCCCTCACCTTCCTCATGATTATTGATGCCCCACAAGGTGAGATCTTGCATGGAGCCCCAGACCGAGGAAGATTGACAGTCATCCTGAACCCCTTCAGTTTTTTTATAATTGCGCCAACAATTGTTGCCTTCTCACCAAGCTGCTTGCCTATTGTCTAGTAGCCCATCCTACCCTTATGCAGGTCTACAATTTTATCTCTGATGTCCTTACACAGCTCTCTGGTCTTTGCCATTGTAGAGAGGTTGGAGGCTGTTTGAGTGTGTGGACAGGTGCCTTTTATACAGGTAACAAGTTCAAACAGTTGCAGTTAATACAGGTAATGAGTGGAGAACAGGAGGGCTTCTTAAAACTAACATGTCTGTGAGAGCCAGAAATGATTTTCTGGACTTTTGTTCTTGGATTCCTTCTCTCACAATTGAAGTGTACCTATGGTAAAAATTACACACCCCTACATGCTTTGTAAGTAGGAAAACCTGCAAAATCAGCAGTTTATCAAATACTTGTTATTCCCACTGTATATACTTTCAAAATAGCTTTTTTTACTATCACCTGTTTGTTTACAAAGTTGTTTTGTAGTATTACCATACTTGGTTCATATAAGTACACACACCTACATTGTTCCTACATAACTGCACATTCTTACCACATTCTTACATTCTTGTTACTACGTAGTTATGTGCGAACTACCCTGTATGTGACGGACTGTAATGTGAAGGGTTACCATTTTGTTTATCAACCAATCGCGCTTTAAGCGGCTATTCGTGTGTATATCCTTTGAACGTCGCAATCTGGTCGATTGTGTGCTTTACCATGAACATCATCAAAACGAAAACAAAATTCAAATGGATTTGTCTTTGAACAATTTAAGTGTTGTGTAATTTTTATTTAGTACATTTGTAGCACCTAATAAAAGAATGAAAATTCAATAGCCTGTGTTCTTAAAAACAATTGTTCTTAATATTCTTTGAATTGTTTTTGTATGATTAGACAACACATTCTTGTAGTTTTAAATTTCATTAACCATTTAAAACAAAACTGTAATTCATTATTTGTTAGACTATTTTATATAGTTTGATGAGAACCCAGTACATGAACCGATGTTCTGACTGGATGGTGTTCATGAGCTTAAAATTATAAGGTTCCATCTGACATTAATGTTAAAATTTAGTTTTGTACATATTCTGGATTATTGGATGTTTAGTAACCTCTGTGTGGTGTTATATTTTTGAATTTTGTTTGTGTCCATAATTCACAAAATAAAACAATTATATCTCCAAAAAGGCATACTACATTGAATCTGTGAACCAATCAAAAGCCTCAATGAATACGTGAGGACCAATCATAATCCATAATTTAGCTGTGCTAGTTTGTGTTAGCTAGTTGACTTGGGATAGTTTGTGAATTTAACAGTACCATTAGAAACCTAACATTGAATAACTTTACTGATGATTTGTTAAAAATGTCACAGTGCTGGTTGAAGGACAAAAACGCTGAGGCGAACAGGTGAAGGTATTCCATGTTTAATGATGAACAGAAACAAACTTAAAGCAGCTCCAGTGACTGGGTAGCATAGCCTACGGCTGACAAATACAAAATGAACCACACCACTGTGGGCAAACCATGAACTTAAATAGGTTCCCCAATTGGAGGCAACAATCTACACCTGCCTCCAATTGGGGAGACCCAATCACATAGAGATGCCTAGAGGCATCTCTTCTAGTCTAGTCCTGACTATGGCCCCAGCCAGCACAAAGATGGCTAGGGGCATAGCCAGGACGTGACAAAAAAGGGATTTCAGAAGTGAAGCGTAAGTTGAAGCACATTAGTTAGCTATTTTGCAGTTTGTTAATAGAACGTAAAGTTGATAAATTAGCAAATGTACAGTCCGGTTAGCTACGGTGAATATAGCTAGCCAACTACCTCTATCAAGTTGCAAAGTTCCAAGTTATTGATAGCTAGCTAAGAAAACTTTTAATCGCCTTAGCTATCCATCTAGCAACTAGATTTGCAGCTAGCTGTCTTCATAGTAACCAACTAATGATATCGTCAGCACACTAGGTAGATAACTAGAAAACTAATCTAAATACCTTTTAGTGTCACGTCCCCACCTCCATGATTCTGTGGAGGCGGGTCCATGCCTTCCTGAGCTGAGATCACGCACCTGTTCATCATCCACTCCCACACCTGTCCCCAATCTACTATCACACACTTGTTTCCACTCGCCTCCTTACCAACAGTATTTCTATGGATCCCTGTCAACTCTTCCCTGCTGGATCTTGGTCTTCATTCACGTGCGCCTCTGTGCAATTAGCAAACTGATTTCCTTTTCATTTGACGTGTACCGACTTTCTGCCCATCTCCGACAACTCCGCCTGCTACCTGTCTGTACTTTTGCATCAGCTTGTGTACCGACCTCCTACAGCTTGTGTACCAACTACTCTACCTGCCACTGGCAGTACCTCTGCCACCTGTCTTTGTACTGATCGTCGGCCTAACCCTGATCTACGCTTGGGTTCCAACTTGCATTCATGACGTTTTAGAGCTTTTATGTGTTCAGCAGTGCAGTCATTATGGTCATCAATAACAGGTCCAGCTATAAAAAAAAGCTCTTAATAGACTTGCTATAGTAGCTAACTGTATTTGTAGAGATTGTGACTATAAAATATATAATGGAGAAGGCTCAGATTATGATCATGAAGCATGGACACATACAGCAGGAGAGAACTACGAGACTAGTAAAGAGAGAGTAAAAGAGACACAAATAGTGGTAAAAAGTGTAAGCAGAGACAAGATAAATGGGAGGGTATTGTCAGACAGTACCTAATAATATTTTGTGGTTACACCAAAAAAAATCTCTATAACAGAATACTAATAATACAAAATATTCTAAGAATAAATAATATTGGGATGCTCAGCTGTGTTGTATTGTTTTGTATCCCTAATTGTGACGGTCCCAGCCTGCAGAACGGCCGTTCTGTTCCGTGTTTTCTGTTTGTCTGTGATCTTTCATGTCCTTGTTTCAGTTGATCAGTCTATTTCGTTCACCTGTGTTTTGCCCCCACCTGTTTCTGTTCTCCTCGTTAGTCTGTGTATTTAGTTCAGCCAGTTTCTCCCTTCTTTTGTTGGGTCATTGTCACTGTCAGTGTCGTTACTGTTCGCCCGCGCCTGCGCCTGCGCCATGTTCACCTGTTCGCCTAGTTTTAGTTTGTTCTGTTTTTAGTAGTGCACGGCCCTCGGTTTTGTTTTTTCCACCATTAAAGTTTTCCCCTGCACCCCTGCATTTGCCTCCATCTCCCTCCTTGGATTCCCTGCGCCCCTCATGACACTAATAGTAGAGGCAGAAACACCAAAAGCTGCAGTGGCAGGAGAAAGAGGATTTTTCTTTTACTGTAATTCAAATGAGACACAGCAAGACCATTAGTCAAAAATGTATCAATACAAGCAAGAACCTACTGCTGCAGTGGCCCAGATTGTTTGATCAGTGTCCATACAGTATACAGTACAATAAGTGCCATGGTTGACATGGACATCAGGGGCTCAAATGTAAATTTGAGGTCAGACTGTCTCACCAACCATCATCTTGCCAAAGGCAAAGATAGTGACCTCAGGTCAATGTTTAAGTATATGCCTACTAAAATGAAAAGTAATAGTAGTGATAGTATTATGCAAAATAAAAAAATAAAGACATGCTTAATGTATGAGGTGTTTCAAACTGGATGGTATTACCTAACTGCACATGAATTGACATGTTGAATATAAATATTTTAATGATTCAAATATAAATATGATGTGTTATTTCTATATCTTATAAACTTATAAATTTCCCTAGTAGTGTATGTGTTAGAACAATGTTTTGGTGTCAATATATTCAATTTGCAATATGGCTATATTTATTCCTTGTGATGGTGAGATGTGATCGTTTTACATTGAGATGGTGAGAGAATTCTGATCCGAATCAGTGTTCTCAGCATTATAATGTTCCATCTGCATTTAAACTATTCCAAAAAAGAAAATGTCCAATCGTCCCAGGGTTCTGATATTAAGTACCACTAGGGTGATGGCCTTGTTTAGCTATAACAAATAAATATACAATGTAAAACCTTTGCTAACAGGGATATGAAATCTGTGATGCTCAATATCTCTGAATCATTGAACGCAGATAAAACCTTGTAATTTTAAGCTCACGTGTTGCTGTGGAGGAGAATGTGTATGCCAATAGGGATGCTAATGATGTGAAACTGCGTTCGGCTCTGTCGTATACTGGGGGTCTGAAAGGCCTGGAGGTTTTAGTGTTAAGCGCTATGTCTGTTGAGGTCTTAACACTAGGCCCATCTATACTCTTTCAATATTTCTTATGCATTCGTGAAAACTCAGTCATGTGATTTGGGCTTAAAATTGCAATTATTTAGTTTTATTATTTAGCGCTATGTATGTATGTATTTACAGTGGTGTGAAAAAGTATTTGCCCGCTATCTGATTTCCTATTTGTTTGCATATTTGTCACATGTAAATGTTTTCACATCATTAAACAAATTCAGATATTAGTCAAAGATAACACAAGTAAACACAAAATGCAGTTTTTGAAATGAAGGTTGTTATTATTAAGGGAAAACAAAATTCTGAACACCCTGGTTCCAGCAGAAGAAACACCAACGCATGATGCTGCCAACACCATGCTTCATTGTGGGTATGGTGTTCTTTGGGTGTTCTTTGTGCAGTGTTGTTTTTGCGACAAACAGACATATTGGAATTCTGGCCAAAAAGGTCAATCTTGCTTTCATCAGACCATAACACATTTTCCCACGTGCTTTTGGGAAACTGTTGTTTGTTTTTAAAAACTTCAGCCAGGCTTGGATGTTTTTCTTTGTAAGAAAAAGCTTCAGTCTTGCCAGCCTACCTCATAGCCATAGCCCATTAATATGAAGAATACAGGAGATTGTTGTCACATTTAGCACACAGCCAGTACTTGCCATAAATTCCTCCAGCTTCTTTAATGCTACTGTAAGCCTCTTGGAAGCCTTCCTGACAGTTTTCTTCTCTTTTCATTAATATTGGAGGGACGTCCAGTTCTTGGTAATGTCTGTTGTGCCATATTTTCTCCACGTGATGACTTCTTCACTGTGTTCCATGGTACATCAAATGCTTTGGAAATGCTTTTGTACCCTTCTCCTGATTGATATCTTTCAGCAGTGAGATCCCTCTGATGTTTTGGATGCTCTCTGCAGACCATGGCTTTTGCTCTAAAATGCAACTAAGAAAATGTCTGGAAAATCAAACTAGAATAGCTGAACTTGTGATTAATCAGAGTCACTTTAAATGGTTGCGGTTGTGTTATGACGTTTATTTAACATGAGTTTGAATATGATTGGTCAATTCTGAACACAGCCACATCCCCAGTTAATATAGGGTGCACACTTATGCAACCAGGTTATTGTAAGGTTTTTATTTTTCACTTTTCCTCATTGAAGATTTCAGTTTGTTTTTCAATTGAATTGTTCACATTATAGGTCACATTAAAATTGTATAAAATTCTGACATGATTTATCTTTGTCATTTATAAATAAACCTGGCATCCCAAAAACGTGTGTGTGTGTGTGTGTGTGTGTGTGTCAGACAGGCTAACTGTCCAATTTGCAAGAAGTACATGCAGTGCCTTGCAAAAGTATTCACCCTCCATGGCATTTTTCGTGTTTTGTTGAATTGACATGGATTGTTTGAGGATTTGCATCATTAAATTTACAGAACATGCCCACAACTTTGAAGATGTTTTTTTTATTTATTGTGAAGCAAACAACAAATTGTACAAAATAGTCAATGTGCATAACTATTCACCACCCTAAAGTCAATACTTTGTAGAGCCACCTTTTGCCGCAATCACAGCTCCAAGTCATTTTGGATAAGTCTCTATGAGCTTGATACATATTACCACTGGGATTTTTCCCCATTCTTCTTTGCGAAACTGCTCCAGCTCCTTCAAGTTGGATGGTTTGTGCTTGTGAACAGCAATCTTTCTGTCTGACAACAGATTTTCTATTGGATTGAGGTCTGGACTTTGACTAGGCCATTCCAACACATTTACATGCTTTCCCTTAAACCACTCAAGTGTTGCTTTAGCAGTGTGTTTGGGGTCACTGTCCTGCTGGAAGGTGAAACTCCATCCTAGCCTCAAATCACGCACAGAGTGGTACAGGTTTTGCTCAAGAATATCCCTGTATTTAGCACCATCCATCTTTCCCTCAACTCTGACCAGTTTCCCAGTCCCAGCTGCTGAAAAACATCTCCACAGCATGATGCTGCCACCACCATGTTTCACTGTGGGGATGGTGTTCTTTGGGTGATGTGATGTGTTGGGTTTGCGCCAGACATAGCGTTTTCTTTGATGGCTGAAAAGTTCATTTTCAGTCTCATCAGACCAGAGCAACTTCCTCCATACATTTTGGAAGTCTCCCACATGCCTTTTTGCAAACTCAAAACATGCCATTTTGTTTTTCACTAAAAGCAATGACTTTCTTCTGGCCACTCTGCCATAAAGCCCAACTCTATGGAGCGTACGGCTTATTGTCGGACATCCTTTCACTAATTACATGACTTCTGAAGGTAATTGGTTGCGCCAGCGCTTTTTATGGGCTTCATAACAAAGGGGGTGAATACATATGCACATGCCAATTTTCAGTTTTTTATTTAAAAACAAAACTGTTTTATGTATAGATTTTTCTCGTTTCACTTCTCAAACTTAGGCTGTTGTTCTGATCCATCACATATAATTCAGATTAAAAAAACATGGAACTAAAGGCTGTAATGCAACAAAATAGATAAAAAGCCAAGGGGGATGAATACTTTTGCAAGGCACTGTGCCTGCTTGTCTCAAGTTAAAGTTATGTGACCATTTAAATAAGCATTAGAACAAGGCTTGACAGTGAATTTCTGTACTAGCTGTTTTGCCTGTGTGTGATGGTAATCCTAATACCTTCAGTTGGTAGCCAATCATTAGTGTACACTATTTATGATGACTGTCCTGTGACCTGTCATTAGGCAAGTGTGTTGGTGTGTGATTGCATGTATATTTTATGCATGTTTGTGCTTATATTTTGTGTAACCCTTCATTAACATGTTTTTGTCTTTCCTTTGACTACTCTAGTGTCCCCTCAGCCATGGAGGTGCAGCTGGAGGAAGTGAGACAGGAGCTACAGAAACAGACTTTGATAAACCAGGAGCTACACAAACAAAATAAGGACCTGGGTATGACCATAACCATCATCATTACACCAATCAAAAATTAAGTGGATAGGGTTAGGGACAATGACAGATAGGCGACAGGGAGTCACACTTTCAGTACCACATACAACAATCAGACACACAGCTGTGATAGAACAAAACAACATAGTGTAACAGGATGGGGTCCTAGAAAAGTAGTCGTAGACAAGCACACTATAAAAGCAGGGTGCTATGATATACACTGCTCAAACGCAATCATCACAGTGTAACCCCAAGTCATTTTAACTTAAGCGATGGTGAATCAATGTCACCTTCTTTTGGTGCAAATGAAAGTGACAACAGGTGCACTAAAGAGGCAACAACGAGAAAACCCTGAAAAAGGGAATTGTTTTCCAGGTGGTGGCCACAGACAATTGCCCTCTCCTCATCTTTCCTGACTGATTCTTCTTTAGTTTTGAGTTTTGCTAGTGTCCCCACTACTTGAGGCGATACCTGTTGCCTATTCAGGTTGCACAGGCAGTCTAGCTGCTCCAGGATGGCACATCCTAACATGCCATCACAAGGTTTGCTGTCTCCGAGTACAGTCTCAAGAGCATGGAGGAGATACCAGGAGACAAGCTTTAACACGAGGAGAGCTAGGTCTTCGACATGAGAAGCGCTGTCATTAACCACATTTCAGTAATCGCTAGACACCCTTGAGTATTGTGTTAAATTGACTAACATTTCTTATTAGATTTACCTCCATCATAGCGTCTATGAATTGTTTGGCTTTTGCCACTGACCGTTTTAACTGTTTATTAGCCAGTAATAGGCTTACAAATATCTACTATCTTCCTATGAATATTCACAAGAATTGAGCAATTTGTAGCGAGACTGAAGATTAACGTTTCTATGCCCTAACATGTTGCAATATAATTGCATACAGTTTTAATTAAGGTTTACAATAATGTAACTACTGTATGTTGTAGCCAGCAAATGTGTTTGTCTATCCTGACCCAAAACGCATGCACAGATGCATACTTCGAAAATTCACCAGAAACAGTCGCAATATAAACCTAAACTTTTTTTGACTTACTATAATGTAGATACTGAATGTTTTAGCCAGCGAAGTAATATTCATAATATATCTATACAAAGTAATTCATAATGTGTACTTCACGTTGGCTGTGAGGAGAGCTGAACACGAGACAGACCTATTCTTTGAAGGTCCGCTTTGCAGTCAGTCAGTCAGTCAGAGATATTTGCTCTTCTTCGCCGGCTCCGCTTATGCAGTCTGGCAAAAATTAAGAGACCACTGCAAAATGATCAGTTTCTCTGGTTTTAGGTATGTGTTTGAGTAAAATATATATTTTTTGTTTCATTCTATGAACAACTGGAAACATTACTACCAAATTCAAAATAAAAATTGTCATTTAGAGTATTTATTTGTAGAAAATAACAAATGGCAAAACTATCCCCAAAAACTTGCATTGTTTTCAGACCTCAAATAATGCAAAGAAAACCAATTCATATTAATTTTTCAACAACAAAAAACTGTTTTAACTTAGGTAGAGTTCAGAAATTGACATTTGGTGTAATAACCCAGATTCTTTTTATCACAGCTTTTGTGCATCTTGGCATGCTCTATAACATTGCAGTTGGGTGACTTTATGACAATCCTGGCACAAATTCAAGTAGCTCTGCTTTGTTTGATGGCTTGTGACCATCTTCCACTTGATCAAATTCCAGAAGTTTTCAATTGGGTTCAGGTCTAGAGATTGGGCTGGCCATGACAGGGTCTTGATCTGGTGGTCCTCCATCCACACCTTGATTGACGTGGTTTGTGTGGCATGGAGCATTGTACTGCTGAAAAAAACAATTCTCAATGTTAGGGAACATTGTCAGAGCATAAGGAAGCAGATGTTCTACCAGGATAACCTTGTTCTTGGCTTGATTCATGCGTCCTTCACAAAGACAAATCTGCCCGATTCCAGCCCTGCTGAAGCATTCCCAGATCATCACCGATCCTCCACCAAATTTCACCATGGGTATGAGACACAGGCTTCTCCAGATGTCCGTCAAACCATTAGACAACGAGGTGTTGGGCCAAGTCCTATCTATGGTCTTTTGTTCACAGTTAGTCAGCACATGCATTGTGTTAACATCCTCTTGCCCATTTCCATTCACTTTTCATCTCTTTTGTCATGCTGAACAGTTATTTTCTTATTCAAATTAACTTTGAGGTACTACTTGCACTGTTTTTGCCATCCAGCTGGTCCTATTGCAAGTGGATAGTGATGACCACAGTCGTTTTTTTTTTTTTTTTTACATTTCCTCGTTAAATTAAATTTGGTTCAGGTGATCACCTAATCTGTACCTTATTAAGTAAAATTAGGTGAGCCTGTGTTGGAATTTAACAGGCACTGTAATTGAATGGGTGCCATTCAGTGGATATAAAAAGTCTACACACCCCTGCTAAAATGCCAGGTGTTTGGGATGTAAAAAAATTAGACAAAGAAATCATATCAGAACATTTTCCACTTTTAATGTGACCTATAACGTGAACAATTCAATTGATAAACAAATTGAAATCTTTGAGGTGGAAAAATAAAAAACTCACAACAACCTGGTTGCATAAGTGTGCACACCCTTAAACTAATACTGTCACGGTTTAAAGTGAGAAGAAGGACCCAAGCGATTACAAAAATAAGGGGTTTTGGTGGAACTGAGGCGGGAATCTCAAAACAAGAAAACAATAGAAAAAACAGGCAAGTAGGTAAAAATACAGACTGGTGGCAGCGACAGGCATGAACAAAGCATCAAACACACACACAAAGACTGACAAAGGGCTAACAGAAGTGGGCAAACTAAATAGGGAGTTAATGAGGCTCAACAAGACACAGGGGCAAACAACAAGGACAGGTACATGGTCTGGATAAGAACACAAACAAAAATCAAACTCAACGGGGCTACATTCAAAAGCAAACCAAATCAGAACAGAATGTCACGGTACTCTCCCCCCAATGCGCAGACACCCGGACGCACCAAACAAATAAAGGGGAGGGTGGGCAGGGCACCAAGGGGGAGGCTCCACCACAGGGCGGGGACCGGGGACAGGAACGGGTGGAGGCTCCGCCTCGAGACGAGGACTGGGAACAGGTGGGGGCCAGAGCAGGGAGAGGACCAGGGAGCGCTGGAGCAAAGATTTATCTTCGTCTCATTCTTTTAGATCACAAAAACCTTGCATTTTGACAGGGGTGTGTAGACTTTTTATATCCACTGTAATACATTATTCATTATTCTCTGTCGAGCTGACTGGGAGAGAGAAACTAGCAGGCAGAGTAGTCGGGGACAGGCTGGAGGTCGATGCACGAATGGGCAAAAGTAGTACAGGCAGGGAGCAGGCAGAGTAGTCAGAGACAGGCAAAAGGTCGGTACACATTGACAGGAACTTTGACAGGAGTCTCACTCCTATAACCATGAGATAGGGTGCAGGACAGGCTGCAGGCTGTTAGCCAGCCTGCTAGCATAGTGGAGTCTGACGATAGCATAGCCAGAGTAGTTAGTACAGCGTTGGGACTCATTCCAGGCTGAGAAACGTTATATGAGGAAGTGCTAACAATAGCAACCTTATTAAGACAAAACCTTCCTCTACCTCGGTCACAAATAAAAATGACTATATTACCTCACATCTCAAAGTGGGACTCCTAAATGTTAGGTCCCTTGCTCCAAAGCCAATTGCAGTAAATAAATTGATCTCTGATCATAAACTTGATGTTATTGGATTATGTGAAACATGGCTGAAGCCTGATGAATTTACTGCCCTAAATTAGGCCTCTCCTGGCTATATTAGTGATCATATCCCCCATGCATCCCGAAAAGGAGGGGGTGTTGCTAATATTTATGACAGTTAATATAAATTTACTCTTAAACACGTCGCTGGTTTTCATTCTTTTGAAGTTTTTCTCATGAAAGTTAACCAGGCTGATAAGTCGTTTTACATAGCCACTATTTACAGGCCGCCCGGGCCATATACAATGTTCCTCATTGAGTTTCCAGAATTCTTGTCTAACCTTGTAGTCATGGCAGATAGTATTCATATTTTTGGCAATTTCAATATTCATATGGAAAAGTCAAACGACCCTCTTCAAAAAGCCTTTGAAGCGATATTTGACTCAATGAGTTTTATCCATGTCTCCGGTCTAACGCACAGACACAATCATACCTTAGATTTAGTCCTGTCAAGAGAAATCGATATTTTAGATCTAATAATTTCCCCCGTAAATCCTGGAATATCGGATCACTGTCTTATTACATTTGCCGTAAAAACATAAAATCCACTCACTCCGCAAGCAATGAGTTTCAAAAGCCGCACTATAAATTCTCAGAATACAAATAGATTTCTTGATATTTTTCCAAGCTTGCTCATCAGTGACAAAGTAAATAAATCAGCAAACGATCTAATCCAGGATCTTAACTCAACACTACGATACTTTAAATAAGGTTGCATCACTTAAAACAAAATAATTACCCAACAAGAAACTTGCTCCCTGGTACACAGAAAATATTAGAGCACTCAAGCAAGCCTCCAGAAAATTGGAGTGAAAGTGGTGCTCCACCAAGTTGGAAGTATTCAGACTAGCCTGGATAGACAGCATACTTAAATACCGAAAAGCAGTCACATCTGCTCGATCAGTGTATTTCTCCAACCTGATTGAGGTGAACAAAATCAATCCAAAATTTCTCCTTGATACAGTTGCAAAGTTAACAAAAAAGCAATGCTCAACAAGTGAAATGGGTTTTCACTTTAGCTGTAATGAGTACATTAACTTTTTTGATGAAAAGATCATCACCTTTAGAAAACAAATAACCGACTCCTCAAATAATTACAGTCCCCAAAATCTCAGTTGTCCTGAGAATGTCCTGAACCTCCCTAACCAGGTGTCAATGGGGACACTGGAACTTTTCGATCCCGTATAGCTCGACACGTTCACTAAATTTGTAATGAGTTCTAAACCCACACATTTTCAACTAGACCCAATTCCAACAAAATTACTCAAGCTATTTTCGTTGCTAGGTCAGCCAATGTTAAAAATAATAAATTGCTCCCTTTCCTCCGGATTTGTACCACACTCACTAAAAATAACTGAAATTAAGCCTATTTTTTAAAATCTATTCTGGATCCAGACACTTTAAACAACTGTAGACCAATATCAAACCTCCCATTCCTCTCAAAAATCTTAGAAAAATGTGTTTCCCAACAACTGAATGCTTTCCTGAAGACAAATTACATTTATGAAATGCTCCAGTCTGGTTTCAGACCAAATCATAGTACTGACTGCACTTGTGAAGGTAACAAATGACCTAATGACAAAGGTTCCGCATCCATCCTGTTGCTTCTTGATTTTAATGCTGCTTTTCACACCATTGATCAATCCCTTCTCTTAGAGAGACTGGAAACCCATATTGGGCTACGTGGGAATGTTCTAGCCTGGTTTAAATCGTATTCATCTGAAAGATATAAGTTCGTATGTGTGGATGGTATATCCTCTGACAAATCAACAGTATGTTTAGGTGTTCCTAAAGACTCTGTTCTGGGCCCATTATGGTTCTCACTTCATATGCTGCCTGTTGGCGATGTAATCCGGAATCACAATGTCAATTATGTTATGCTGATGACACACAGTTATATATTTTGGTGAAGCATTGAGATGCCCCAAAATGAGTTACTTTGGATGACAGAGAATTGTCAGATATTAGAAAGTGGATGACAGAACTTCTTGCTTTTAAACTCAAGAAAAACAGAAATGCTCGTTTTAGGACCCATGAAAGAATGAGCTTTGTTGGCAGATCTCACTGTGATCCTCGACAGTTGCATGGTCGTATCCCAAAAAACTGTAATAATTCTCGGTGTTACCCTTGACACTGACCTAACCTTTGGATGAACATATATAATGTATCTCAAGAGTTGCTTATTGTCATCTTCGAAACATTGCAAAAATCTGAAACGTTTTATAAAAAACCAATGCAGAAAAACGTATCCTTGCTTTTGTTACTTCAAGATTAGATTACTGCAATTCTCTTTTTCCGGTTACCCTGATAAATCAATAAATAAACTTTGATTAGTGCTGCACACGGCTACTAGAATCCTAACTAGAACAAAACATTTGAACACATTACTCCAGTACTAGTCTCTTTACACTCACTGGCTGCCTGTTTAATTGTAACTAAAATTTCTAAATAAACTGCTGGAGGCAGGGCCTTCTCATAGAGCTCCACTTCCGTGGAATGATTTGCTAATTAAAGTTAGAAACTTAGTGCAAACCTTCAAGTGTCTACTAAAGATAATTTTTTTCAGCCTGGTCTATGATTAGTAATAGTCTAGCCCATGGGCGTGAAGGTGACCAGAAAAGCCTGATACTGTCCACCCTTGCTGTCTTTCCAGGTGGGCTCTCATCGCCATTGGGATTCCTTCCCTCCAATGCCATTCGGGTGTGGAGTCACTGGCTTGTTGTAGTCTCTCTGTTGCGCACTTGTGCTCTGCTGGCAATACTCGGCCCTCATTCAGGATGGTTGCAGTTGGTGGGTGTCCCTTAGTAGACAGGTGGATGTTGGGGTCAGAGTTACTGGGTGGTTATACAGGGATTGTGACTGGCACTAAGTGACTGAAGTTGACTGTTCATCAGAGTGATGGCCTGTGGATAGGAACTTTTCTTGTGTCTGTTTGTTTTGGCATACAGTGCTCTGTAGCACCTACCAGAGGCGAGGAGCTGGAGCAGGTTGTATCCAGGGTGTGATGGATCTACTGTGGCGTTTCCTGCCCTTTTCCTGACTCTGGTTTTTTATAAGTCCTGGATGGAGGGCTCATTGGACAGGTTAAACTTCTTAAACTGGTGCAGAAAGTACATCCTCTGCTGGGCCTTTTTAATGATGGCATCTGTGTTGGGCTCCCACTTTAGATCTTGGGAGATAGTGGATCCAAGAAACCTGAAGGTTTCCACTACAGACACAGGGTTGTTGAGAATGGTGACAGGGGAGTTGGGGGGCTCCTCCAGAAGTCCAAATTCATTGCCATAGTTTTGGGCATGTTAAGCTCCAGGTTGTTCTGAGCACACCAGAGGACTAGCTGTTCAACCTCCTGTCTGTAGGCAGACTTGTCACCGTCCCGGATGAGGTCGATGATCGTAGAGTCGTCTGTGAACTTCAGTAGTTTGACAGATGGGTCTCTTGAGGTGCAGTCGTTTGTGTAGAAGTAGAAGAGCAGTCGGGAGAGCATTAGATCCTTGCATATGTCCCTGGAGAGTCAAGGTTTTTCAGGACATAGTGCAGTCCCATGTTGACAGCATCGTCCACAGACCTGTTAGCCCGGTAGGCTAATTATTTTGTCAGAACACACGTCTTCACAAAAATGTATGTAAGATGTCACAGTGTCAGTGAGTTTGTGTAGGTCTGTGGCTGCAGCCTCAAATACATTCAAATCAGTAGATTTGAAGCATGCTTGTAATTTGACCTTTGACTCATTGGTCTGTCTTTTTACAGCACACAGGCTTAGCAGATTTTTATTTCTGGCTGTAGGTCGGGATAAAGTGAACCAAATAATGATCAGAGTCCCAGATCTGCACGAGGACAGAGCAATATGCATCCTTTAATACTGTGTAGCAGTGGTCCAGTGTGTTAGATTCCCTGGTGGGGCGTTTAATAGGTTGTCTGTATTTTGGAAGTTCACGGCTGAGGATTGCACTGTTGAAGTCCCCAAGAATAATAAGCAGGGTGTCTGGATGTTTTTTCTCCACATTAGTTAACTAACTGATCTGCCAGCTGAAGATATAGAGATGGCATCCTCTGTAAATCTGTTTGACTGGTAGGCAAACTGGTAGGGATCCTGTGTTAAGGTGAGGCAGGGCCAGAACTAGTCTTTTAAAGCACTTCATGATTGTGGGATTGAGTGTGACAGGTCGAAAATCATTCAGGCTAGATGCAGAAAACTGCTTCAGCACTGGCACAATGGTTGCGGTCTTGAAGCACATGGGGACCACCGCCTGGGCGCAGACATGTATGGTTTACCACAAACGTGACATACATCCACAGATTTCGCTGTTTTTTGTGTGTGATTTTACTGCCATCTTTACTTAGCTTACTACTGTTGCACTTAAGGCAATATTCTGGTAAGCACCTGTATGAGCACCTCCCAAGCAATTAATTTGATTGGGGTAACATGTTTTGAGACATTACAGAAAAAAAAAATCTCCAGTCCTTTGCAACAAAAATACTGTGGGTATTTAAGAGGCTACCTTTGCCACAACCCAGTTTATGACATTTTTGCCCTACTACATCTGCCCAGTCAACTTTAAGTTATATAATTGTGAAGTGGAAGTGTCTAGGAGCAACAATAGTAAGCAAACAGAATATCAACATTCACAATGCCAAGCATCAACTGGAGTGGTGGAAAACACGCCACCACTGGACTTGTGGACTAGTGGATACTGCTGATGAATCATGCTTCATTATCTGGCAGTCTGACGGACATATCTGAGTGTGGCGATGTCAGGAAAACACAACATGGCAGAATGCATAGTGCCTACTATAATGTTTGGGATAATAGTCTTGGGCTGTGTTTCAGGGTTTGGGCTAGGCCCCTATAATGATTTAGGATACAAAGACATTTTAGACAGTTGTATGCTTCCAGGTTTGTGGCAAAGGTTTGTGGATGGCTACCTCCTGTTCCAGAATGACACTGCCCCTGTGAACAAATTGGGGTCCATAAAGACATGAACTCAAGTGGCCTGCACAGAGCCCTAACCTTAACCCCACTGAATTCCTTTGGGATTAATTGGAACGCAGATTGCAAGCTAGGCCTTCTCATCCAACACAAGTGCCTGACCTCAAAAATGTTGTGGGAATTTGTCCCTATTAATGCTTTTGGCTAAATTCCCACGGAAACACTTCAACATCTGGTGGAAAGCCTTCCCAGAACAATTCCATATTAATGCATATACAGTGCCTTGCAAAAGTATTCACCCCCCTTGGCATTTCCTTGTTTTGTTGCCTCACAACCTGGAATTAACATGGATTGTTTCAGGATTTGCATCATAATATTTACAGAACATGCCCACAACTTTGAAGATGTTTTTTTATTTATTGTGAAGCAACAAACAAATTGGACAGAATAACAAAAAGTCAATGTGCACAACTATTCACCCCCCTATAGTCAATATTTTGTAGAGCTAGCTTTTGCAGCAGTCACAGCTCCAAGTCGCTTTGGATAAGTCTCTATGAGCTTGCCACAATCCCACATCTGGGATTTGTGCCCATTCCTCCTTGCAAAACTGCTCCAGCTCCTTCAAGTTGGATGGTTTGTGCTTGTGAACAGCACAAGCACAACCACAGATTTAAGCCTGACCACAGATTTTCTATTGGATTGAGGCTTGGGCTTTGACTAGGCCATTCCAACACATTTACATGTTTCCCCTTAAACCACTCAAGTGTTGCTTTAGCAGTGTGTTTGGGGTCATTGTCCTGCTGGAAGGTTAACCTCCGTCCTAGCTTCAAATCACGCACAGAGTGGTACAGGTTTTGCCCAAGAATATCCCTGTATTTAGCACCATCCATATTTCCTTCAACTCTGACCAGTTTCCCCGTCCTGGCTGCTGAAATACATGCCCACAGCATCAATCAATCAATGAAATTAATTTTTACATCAGCAGTTGTCACAAAGTTTTTTTACATCAGCAGTTTTCACAAAACACCTGGCCTTACAACCCAGGGAGCCAACAACAATAGTGATGAACTTCAGTGGCTAGGAAAAATTCCCTAAGAGAGCCGAAATTTAGGAAGAAACCTAGAGAGGAACCAGGGTCTGAGGGGTGACCAGTCCTCTTCTGGCTGTGCCGGGTGAACATATTTAGAGTCCAAATTGTAATAGTTAATTGATGCATGGGGGCTGAGCCCAGAGTCTATTTAAATCTAGTCCGGATCAGAGGCATGACCAGATGGACAAGGAGAGGGACAGACGGGTGGGTCAGCAGAGTGGCAGCTGAAATCGTCAGGTATCGTCTTGATCTGCAACACAACCAGGAGGACTTTGGACAACGACAGCAACGAGTCAACCCTGGTACTCTGCAGGTGTGGGTTAAGACCTCATGTCCTCCTAAGTTTAAAACTACAGAAAACAGGGAAAATGTAGACCCTACTCCCCCAGCACAATAATATAGCAGCGTAAGACTTGGGGCTGAGACAGGGGGTCCAGTGACACTGTGGCCCTATCCGGAGGAGGCCCCGGACAGGGCCCAACAGGCAGGAAATCAATCCTCCCACATTGCCAAGCATCAACCCAAGGGAAACCCACCAACCGCAATCATCCTGAATGGGGGCCAAGTATTGCCGGCAGAGTATAGCCCAATTGCACCATTGCGCAACAGAGAGACAACAACAAGCCAGTGACTCTGCCCCCGAATTGCATTGTAGGGAGGGCATTCCAGTGGTGATGAGAGCCCACCTGGCAAGACAGCAAGGGTGGACAGTATCAGGCCTTTCTGGTCACCTTCACGCCCCTGGGCCAGACTCCACTTAATCATAGACCAGGCTGAAGCGATGAGTCTTTAGTAAACGCTTGAAGGTTTGCACTGAGTTTGCATTTCTAATTTTAATTGGCAAATCATTCCAAAGTAGTGGAGCTCTATGAGAGAAGGCCCTGCCTCCGGCTGTTTGTTTAGAAACTTTAGGTATAATAAAAAACCCTGCATCTTGCGATCTAAGGTTACGTGCAGGTATGTATGGCTGGATCATTTCAACGAGATAAGTAGGAGCAAGTCCTTACCTAAAGCAAGTATTCAAACACTTAATATTTATTACACAATTGATTGAGTTTTACTATATTTAGAATTCATGTTATACGTGGAATGGCTTTGGGTCCTCTGGAGAGGTTTGAAGAGCCAATGGTCTGAACCAAGAAAATCACAACCCAGTGCCTGTCTTTCACCTCTAGAAAGAAGACTGCAGGAAAAAGAGAAGTTGCTGCAGAACTTACAGAGTCATTACCATGAACTGGGTAAGCAAGCAAGTTTATTTATAAAGCACAATTCATACTTAGAAGCAATTCAAGGTGATTTACAAAGAAAAATATATAATATATAAAGGCAATTGCATAAAAATGAATACTCAACAAAAGCAATAAAAAAAATTATAAGACAATATAAAACAAATAAAAATGGGATAAAAACATAGGAAGCTATAAAGGCTGTAAGGCTAAACACTGGTTAAGTCTATGCGCTCAGCCATAGGCGTGTGAAAAGCGTAGTGTTTTTAACCTGGATTTAAGAATTGATACGTTTGGGGCACGTCTAATCTTCAGGCAGTTTATTCCAGTTGTGTTCAGTAGAACTGCTAAACGCAGCTTCTCCATGTTTAGTTTGGACTCTGGGCTCTACTAGCTGACCTGTGTTCATGGATCTAAGAGCCCTGCTCGGTTTATATTCTTGAAACATATCCGAAATGTATTCGGGTCCTAAATTATTCAGAGATTTATAAACTAAAAACACCACTTTAAAATCTATTCTGATACTGACTGGAAACCAATGTTCTGTTCTATTGGTCCTGGTTAACATTCTAGCAGCGACGATCTGAATCATCTGCAGTTGTTTTACAGTCTTTTTGGGGAGTCCAGTTAAGAGGCCATTACAGTAGTCAATCCTACTACAGATAAAAGCATAGATGAGCTTCTCTTGGTCTTTTTGGGACTCGAGGCTTTTGATTCTGAATATATTCTTCAGATGGTAGAATGCTGTTTTGGTGACCAATTTGATAGACTCAGACCTCACATTTAACAGTCATATCAGAAGTCCGAGATTACGGACTGGATCCTTGGTTTTAAGGGCCCTGAGAATCCAGCTCTTTATTAATACTTGTTCTTTTATTATTACTATAGATAAAAGCATGGATAAGCTTCTCTTGGTCTTTTTAGAAAAGGTGATAGATTATGTCCAGAAACAAACTTGGCCCACAATACTCCATGCTACAGTTTCTTTAAATTTAAATTATAATCAAATTAGTTTTTGTGTTGGTCATTGAGAGTCTAAAATGCAGTGAAGATAAAAAACGATTTACTAGTTTGGCATGAATTTTTTTTGATCCTACAGACATTTCATAGCACTCTGTGCACTGATTTAAGTGAGATAAATGCTCATCTCCACTCACCAAGAAAAATATCACTTTGGAAAAGTGACTGTCTTTGCATATCACTGAGGATAGCATAAAGTCTTACTCTCAGTTGAAGATTGGCGGTAGACATTAACATCCCTAATTTAATAATCCCTATTGTAAAAGGAAAGGGATAGGGTCATGTTGGGTATTTTTGTGTACCAGCCCCTTATGTCCTATGTGTGGTATTTATATATCCCAGAGTTCCCTGCTCAGAGGAGCAGTAATGAAGCCAACCTGGAAGTCAGGAGGAGTAGAGCAGCTGTCATGGCCCCTGAGCCAATCTTGGAGGAGCAGCTGGAGATCATGACAACTAAAGTCAAGAAGACAGTCAGGTGATTGGTTATGACTAAGCATGCAGCACCATGTGCATTTTTATGTGTACTATGTTGCTATTAGTTTATGCTAAGCTGACTGATGACTCCTTAGTGAGACAAGTCTGATCGTCAAGGCCATCCAGAAGAATGACTTCCTGAGTCGCCTTGACGATGAGCAGATCACCATGATGGTGGAGCTTTTGGTGGCCATTGACATCAAACCAGGAGATAATGTCATCAAGGAGGGCACTGAAGGAGACAGCATGTATATTGTAGCAGGTAGGTATGAATTCCCCAAGTATATACAGAGATACTCAACTATTAACAAAATCAGGCATGATAGCTTACCCTCCTCTCTCAATGTACACTCTTGTTTTCTCCATTCAGCTGGTGAGCTACTTGTCAGTCAAACTGGTCAAAAGCTTCGAACTCTGACCTGTGGGGACGTTTTTGGAGAGTTGGCTATTTTGTATAACTGCAAACGCACAGCTACTGTCAAAGGTGACATTTTAGAACGTACATTTTAATGGTACACACTGGGCAACGGCTGTAAGTCTTCATTCATACTGTGTGCATTGTGCATGTGCTGTACTGAATATTGTTTGTTATAAATTAATTGTCCACTCTCACTCACAATTGTAGCAAAGACAATGGTGCGTCTCTGGTGTATGGAGAGAACCACTTACAGAACCATCATGACAAACAAGTCCAGGAAGAAACGTGAACAGCTAATGGGCTTCTTAAAGACGTAAGTTTACATATTTGAATGCACCCAACTCTTCCACAGTTGATTTAAGTACTGCAAATGGAAAACTCAACTTTGAATAGAATGTTGGACTTACTCAAACATGTCCTTGATGCAGAAATTAGTGTGGCTTGTTTACTGAATGGATTGGCTTGCATTTGAAACAGGCTGAATTTGAGCTTAACCATTTGCTAACCCTTACCCTTATCGTTTAACAACTGAACTTTAATTGAGTTATGAAATTATCACCTTAACCCACCAAATCAAGACTATAAAAATGTTTTATGCTACCGCAATGTTGAATACTTTTTTCCTGATTGGCTAGAAGTGGGTTTTAGATTGCTGTATGATATAAAAGCAAGCATGTTTATTAATGTCGCACAATTCATACATAGAAGCAATTCAATGTGCTTTACAGTGAAAATAAAAATACAAAATGCCATAAACCATTACATTAAGAAAGCAATAAATGTTTAAATAAATATGTTTATCTCACACTTGAAGTTGGAAGTATACATACATTTAGGTTAAAATCATTAAAACAAGTTTTCAGCCACTCCACACTCTTCATGTTAACAAACTTGGCCCAAACAATCTTGGCAAGTCAGTTAGGACATCTACTTTGTGCAAAACACAGGTAATATTTCCAACAATTGTTTATGGATTTAATATTTCACTAATAATGAAGTATATCACAATTCTAGTTGGTTAGAAGTTTAGAAACACTAAGATGTCTAAGCTGTTAAAAAGCTTGGAAAATTCCACAAAATTGTCATACCTTTAGAAACTTCTGATAGGCTAAATTATCATTTGAGTCAATTGGAGGTGTACCTATGGATGTATTTCAAGGCCTACCTTCAAACTTTCTGTGATGCCTCTCGGTTTGACATCACAGGAAAATCTAAAGAAATCAGCCTAGACCTCCACAAGTCTGGTTCATCCTTGGGAACAATTTCCAAATACCACGTCCATCTGTACAAACAATAGTATGCAAGTATAAACATCATGGGCCCACACAGCCATCATGGCGCTGCAGAGCAAGACACGTTCTGGCTCCTAGAGATTAACAAACTTTGGTGCAAAAAGAGCAAATCATTCCCAGAACATCAGTAAAGGACCTTGTGAAAATGCAGGAGGAAACCGATAGTAAAGTATCTATATCCACAGTTAAACAATTCCTATATCGACATAATCTGAAAAGACCCTCAACAAAGAAGAAGCTACTGCATCAAAACTGATATATAAAAAAGCCAGACTACTACACATTGGGACAAAGATCAAGCTATTAGGAGAAATGTCCTCTGGTTGGATGAAACAAAAATGTAAATGTTTGGCTATAATGACCATCAATCATAATGTTTGAAGGAAAAGGGAGACTTCCAAAGTAGTGGCAAAATGGTTTAAGGATAGCGAAGTCAAGGTATTGGAGTGGCCATCACAAAGTCCTGACCTCAACCCTATAGAGAGTTTATGGGCAGACTTGAAAAAGCGTTTGCGAGCAAGGAGGCCTACAAACCTGATTCAGTTACACTAGTTATGTCAGAAGGAATGGGCCATAATTCACTCAACTTGTGGATGGCTACCTGTCTAATCCAAGTTAACAATGCAAAGGAAAGCAATATAATCTAATCGGGAGAATGGATAACAAGCTTGTAAGTGTCAGCAGTTATTACACCAAGTGTTCCGCAACTTATGATATCATAAGTGTATAACCTCAGGGCAAGACAAAAGTGTAGGATGACCAAATCAATCAAATTTATTTTATAAATCCCTTTTTACATCAGCAGTTGTCACTAAGTGCTTTCACAAAACACCCGGCCTTAAAGCCCAAGGAGCAAACAACAGTAGTGTTGGACTTCAGTGGCTAGGAAAAACTCCCTAAGGGAGCCGAAACTTAGGAAGAAACCTAGAGAGGAACCAGCCTCCGAGTGGTGACCGGTCCTCTTCTGGCTGTGCCGGGTGACCATATTAAGAGTCCAAATTGTAAGTTAATCGATGCATGTGGGCTGAGCCCAGAGTCTATTTAAACCTAGTCCAGATCGGAGGCAGGACCAGATGGACAAGGAGAGGGACAGGCGGGGGGAGAAAGGGGTCAGCAGAGTGGCAGCTGAAGTCGTCCGGTACCATCTTGATCTGCAACCCAACCAGCAGGACTTTGGACAGGGACTGCAACGAGTCAAGCCTGGTACTCCGCAGGTGTGGGTCAAGACTTAATGCCCTCCTTAGTTTAAAACAACAGAAGACAGGGAAAATGTAGACACAACTCCCCCAGCATAATAATATAGCAGCGTAAGACCTTGGGGCTGAGACAGGGGGGTCCAGTGACACTGTAGCCCTATCTGGGGGACGCCCCGAATGAGGGCCGAGTATTGCCAGCAGAATACAGCCCAATTGCACCAGTTAGACAACAACAAGCCGGTGACTCTGCCCCCAGCTGGCACTGGAGGGAGGGCATCCCAGTGGTGATGAGAGCACACCTGGCAACAGCAAGGGTGGACAGTATAAGGCCTTTCTGGTCACCTTCACACCCCTGGGCCAGACTACACTTAATCATAGACCAGGCTGAAGAGATGAGTCTTTAGTAGATGCTTGAAGGTTTGCACTGAGTCTGCATTTTAATTGGCAAATCATTCCAAAGTAGTGGAGCTCAATGAGAAGGCCCTGCCTCCGGCTGTTTGTTTAGAAACTTTAGGTATAATAATAAAACCCTGCATCTTGCGATCTAACGTTACGTGCAGGTATGTATGGCTGGATCATTTCAGCGAGATAAGTAGGAGCAAGTCCATGTATTGATTTATAGGTTAAAACGCAAGAAAAAGTGAAATGCTTATTTTAAGACCCAAGAAACAAAGAGTTTTGTTGGCAGATCTCACTGTGATCCTCAACAGCATGGTCGTATCCCCAAGAAACTGTAAGAAATCTCGGCGTTACCCTCGACCCTGGCCTCTCCTGTGATGAACATGTAAAATATATCTCAAGAGTTGCTTATTTTCATCTTTGAAACATTGCAATAATCAGAAACATTCTATCAAAAACATGCAGAAAAACTAATCCATGCTTATGTTACATCAAGATTAGATTACGGCAATGCTCTTTTTTTCCAGTTACCCTGATGAATCAAAAAATGTACTTCAATCAGTGCTGCACACAGCTGCTAGAGTCTAAACTAGAACAAAAACATTTGAACACATTACTCCAGTACTAGCCTTTTTACACTGGCTGCCTGTTAGGGCTGATTTTAAGGTTTTATTGTTAAACTCAAGGAGTTCTCTGTTATCCATTTCCTAACATCTGAAACACGTGCTTCCAAAGTAGCTAATTTGGGCGTTTCTCCATACTTCATTGAAATATATAACTACTGCAGGTATAGAAAAGAATCACCCCCCTTTAAAATAATGAAATTTTGTTGCTCTGCAGCCTGAAGTGAAAACAGACCAAACATTTTTTTGTTATTCAGCTGTATTTACAACTTATAACATCCAAGTGCACGATATAATACCAACTTGTCAGAAATAAAATTACAAATTTAAAAACAGAATCACTGAGTTGGAAAAAGAATCACCCCCCTACTAAAAATGACTTTTAAACCCAACCAGGTGTAGTTAATCATCTTCTTAATAGCACACAAAGCCAACTGACCTTCAACTGTTATCAGCTGTGGTCATTTTAATTAGCTCAGCATGTAACTAGCTTTTCCTGAAGTATTTCAGTCCTTGGTAGTGCAACTGAAAACATCAATCCATTATGGGTGGAAAGGCATTGTTAAAAGATCTCTGGGATAAAGTTGTGGACAGGCACAAGTCAGGAGATGGATACAAAAACAATTCAAAGGCTTTATCAGTGCCTAGAAGCACAGTGAAGTCTATTATTAAGAAGTGGAAGGTATATGGTACAACAGACCCTCCCTCGGTCAGGATGTCGCTCCAAACTGGATGAAAGAGCCAGGAGGAAACTGGTCAGAGAGGCTGCCAAGAGGCCTACAGCAACTATGAAGCAGTTGCAGGAATTCATGATAAAGAGTGGTCATTGTGTGCATGTGACAACAATTTCACAAATTCTCCACTAATGTGGCTTGTATGGGAGGGTTGCAAGAAAAAAGCTACTCCTCAAGAAAGGCCAATGCAGTCACGACTGATCTTTGCCAAAATGCACCTTGAAGATTCTAAGACCACGTGGAAAAAGGCGTTATGGTCAGATTGAATTGTTTGGCCTCAACTCCAAACGATATGTCTGGCGAAAATCCAGTACAGCTCACCATCCAAATAACACAATTCCTACATATCATGTTATGGGGTTGTTTCTCTGCAGCAGGCACTGGAGCACATGTCAGGATAGAAGGAAAATGGATGGGGCAAAAAACTGTCAAATTCTTGAGGAAAATCTGCTGCTCTCTGCCAGGAAGTTGTCAATAGGAGAAAAAGGTGAATGTCCTTGCATGGCCTAGTCAGAGCCCAGACTTAAACCCCATTGAAAATCTGTGAAATGACTTGAAGACAGCAGTCCACAAACGGTCACCATCAAATTTAACTGAACTTGAGCAGTTCTGCAAAGAAGAGTGGTCAAATATTGCAATTTCTAGATGTGCAAAGTTAGTAGAGATATATCCCAACAGACTAAAGGCTGTAATTAAAGCAAAAGGTGGTTCAACAAAAAACTGAGATAAGGGGGTGATCCTTTTTCCAACTCAGTGATTGTTTTTTAATTTTTTTCTGACATGTTGGTGTTATATCTTTCACTTGGATGTTATAAGTGTCACGAACGCACCTCCATGTTCTCGCGGAGGCAGGTCCTTGTGCTCTTAGCCGCACCACTCACCTCTCTCCCTTACACACCTGTTCCCAATCCATGATTACGCACCTGTTCCCCATTCACAATTACACACCTGTCCCCAATAGCCTCATTACCTACAGTATTTCCTCAGCTCTCTGTCATTCTGTCTCTGCCGGATTATGGTCGTATATCGCATGCGCTTCCCAGCAACCTTCCAGTCTTCTGTCTGTTTTGATCACCCGTGTACCGACTCGTTGCTTGTCCCCGACTACTCCGCCTGCTCCCCGCCTGAACTTCTGCTGCCAGCCTGTGTTTCGACCTTCCACCCGTCCGTGACAACTCTGCCTGTTACCGACCTGTGCTTCTGCCGTCCGCCTGTGTAACGAACTACCGCCTGTCCCCGACTACCCTGCCGGTCACCGATCAATGTCTCCGCCGCTACTCCCAGTCTCCCTATCCTGCTCGTCGCTGAGCTCTCCACCAGCCACTCTACCGCTACCCTGCCAATCCGCGCTTGGGTTCCCTAGCCTGACCGTGACAGTATAATCCGGCCATACATGGACCCAGCGGAATTGAACTCCGTTCGTCAGGCGGTCTCCTCTCACTGGTCCGAATTGGACCAACAACAGGCTGCGCTGCTCGATATAATGGGCAGTCTACACACCCTCTCGGCTAGTATTACTGCCATCCAGGACCAGCTGAGAGCTCCTGCCGCCCCACCACTCATCGAGCCCACACCAGCACCCTCCCTAGACCGCGAATCGTGGGTGCCTACCCCTGAGAGGTACGACGGAGAACTGGGACGATGCCGTTCTTTCCTGCTGCAGTGCAGCCTAGTTTTTGCGGAACAGCCGCTGGTTTACGCCACGGACCGTTCCAAGATCGCGTACCTGGTTGGTTTGCTCCGCGGTTCCGCCCTGGAGTGGGCCTCGGCGATATGGGAGCGACGGGATCCGACAACCCAGTCCTACCGTGCGTTCACAGAAGAGCTCCGCAATCTGTTCGATCACCCGGTCCAAGGAAAGGATGCCTCTGCTCGTATATTTGCTCTGCGCCAGGGGAGACGCAGTGTGGCCGAATATACGATAGAGTTTCACACTCTTGCAGCCGAGAGCGGCTGGAACGGTGAGGCCCTACAGGCAGCATATACTAATGGCCTTAACGACCGTCTGAAGGATGAGCTTGTCTCGTACCCCGAACCCGGCACCCTGGATGATCTCATTGCCTTAACCATCCGAATGGATAACCGTGCTCGGGAGCGCAAGAGGGAGAAGAGGCAGACAGGATTTCCGTCCCCCGAGTCGACCGTACTCCAAAGAACGGTCCCCGAAGCAGTGCGGCTGGGCCGCTTCCGGATCGACGGAACCGAACGGCAGCGACGGATAGAAAGCAACAGCTGCTTATACTGTGGCCGTCCGGGGCATTACATCGCCACCTGTCCCCAGAAACACTCCAAGCCAGCGAGTCCAAACCACTTACCTCCTGGGTCTCGGAACCCCTTTTACGCTACCCTCTGCCATCACGGCCAGCGTCTGCAGATCCAGGCCCTGATCGACTCCGGGGCCGATGACAGTTTCTTAGATGCCGTTCTTGCGTCCCAGCTGGGTCTCGCGGCGGAACCCCTGAAGGAGGCTATAGACGCGGTGTCCCTAGATGGAAGGCGATTGGCCAGAGTGACATCCCGGACCGAACCAGTTCAGATCCTGCTCTCCGGCAACCACACCGAGACGATCAGCCTCCTGATCACCAGCTCTCCCCACATACCGCTGATCCTGGGGCACTCCTGGTTAGTGAAGCACAACCCAGTCATTGATTGGACAGCGGGAAGTGTGGTGAGGTGGAGCCCTGCCTGCCACACCGACTGCCTGCATGGGGCTGCTCCGCACAGCGGGCATGACTAGATGACCAGTCCCCAGCCACCCGATCTGACTGGTGTGCCGGCCGTGTACCACAACATAGGGGAGGTGTTCAATAAACAGGGCGCGCAGTCACTGCCGCCGCATAGGCCCTACGACTGTGCCATCAACCTGTTGCCTGGCTCCACCTTCCCCAGAAGCCGCCTTTATAGCCTTTCCAAGCCGGAGAGAGAGGCTATGGAGAAATACATCCGGGAATCACTGGATTCCGGTTGCATCCGGCCTTCTTTCTCCCCTCTGGCGGCGGGTTTCTTCTTTGTGGGGAAGAAGGACGGCACACTCCGTCCTTGTATCGACTACCGGGGTCTCAACAACATCACGGTCAAGGATAAATACCCCCTCCCTCTGATGACCACTGCTTTTGACTCCCTACAGGGCGCTACCGTGTTTTCCAAACTCGACCTACGCAATGCCTACCACCTGGTGAGGATCAGGGAGGGGGACGAGTGGCTCACCGGTTTCAATACACCTTTGGGTCACTTCGAGTACCAGGTGATGCCTTTTGGCCTTACCAACGCACTGGCTGTTTTTCAGCGTTTCGTCAACGACGTTCTGGGAGACATGATAGGGCGCTTTGTGTTCGTTTATTTAGACGACATCCTGATCTTCTCTGGGAACCAGGCCGAGCACGTCCAGCATGTGAGACAGGTCCTCCGTCGTTTGCTGGAGAATCGGCTTTATGTGAAGGCTGAAAAATGCGAGTTCCACGTCCCAACCATCTCATTTTTGGGTTACATTGTCTCCAAGGGAGAAGTGCGGATGGACCCGTCTAAAGTGGAGGCGGTACTGGGATGGCCAAGACCAGACTCCAGAAAGGAGCTGCAGAAATTCCTGGGGTTCGCTAATTTCTACCGGCGATTTATCCGGAACTACAGCCGGGTGGCAGCCCCATTGACCGCCCTGACCTCCTGTGCTAAACTGTTTTCCTGGACCCCCGAGGCAGAGGAGTCTTTCCAGGACCTCAAGGCTCGCTTCACCTCGGCCCCTATCCTCTCCCAGCCGGACCCGTCCCGACAATTCGTGGTTGAGGTGGACGCGTCTGACATAGGGGTTGGGGCGGTCTTGTCCCAACGCAACCCTGAGGACGGGAAACTCCACCTCTGTGCTTTTCTGTCCTGCCGTCTGTCGCCTGCGGAGTCGAATTATGATGTAGGAAACCGTGAGCTACTGGCTGTAAAGATTGCCCTGGAGGAGTGGCGCCATTGCCTGGAAGGAGCGGAGCAGCCCTTCCTCGTGTGGACGGACCACAAGAATCTAGAATATATTCGGTCCGCCAAACGCCTCACTTCTCGCCAGTTCAGATGGGCCCTGTTCTTTGGACGATTCAATTTCACCATAACCTACAGACCTGGATCGCGTAATGGGAAGCCTGACGCACTGTCCCACGTCTTCTCCAAGGAGGAAGAGCCGCGCGCCCTGCCCGACGCAATTCTACCCAAGGGCTGTGTTGTGGGTGCCATCCTTTGGCAGGTCGAGGAGGCGGTCAAAGAAGCCCTGTTACATACCACCGGGGCGGGAAACGGTCCTCCCGGCCGTCTGTATGTTCCTGATTCCATCCGGTCTGCGGTGCTGGAATGGGCGCACGCATCCCGGCTTACATGCCATCCGGGCCTAACACGAACACTGGCTTTCGTCAACCGGCGCTTCTGGTTGATGTCCATGCGGGAGGAAACACAGAAATACGTCTCCGCCTGCCCCGTGTGCGCGCAAAATAAATCATCCAATCGTCCCAGCTCTGGACTCCTGCGTCCCCTGCCCGTTCCACGCCGCCCCTGGTCCCATCTGTCCCTCGACTTTGTCACCGGTCTACCACCCTCCGAAGACAACATGGTCATTCTCACTGTCATCGACCGGTTCAGCAAATTTGCCTGTTTTCTCCCCTTGCCCAAGCTCCCGTCTGCGAAGGACATGGCGGCGATTCTGGTAAGGGAGGTGTTCTCTGTATTTGGCCTTCCCACCGACCTGGTTTCAGACCGGGGCCCACAATTCACCTCTGCTGTCTGGAAATCCTTCTGTCGGGCTATCGGTGCCACCGTCAGCCTCTCCTCGGGGTTCCACCCCCAGACCAATGGTCAGGCTGAAAGGGCTAACCAATCCCTGGAGACCACCCTCTGCTGCCTTACCTCCACCAATCCCACCACCTGGTCCTCCCGACTGACCTGGGTGGAGTATGCGCATAACACCCTGCCCACATCCGCCACAGGTATGTCCCCGTTCCAGTGCCTGTTCGGTTACCAGCCCCCGCTGTTCCCGTCCCAGGAAAGGGATCTGGCGGTGCCTTCGGTACAGGCCCATATCCGGCGCTGTCATCGTACATGGCACCGCGCCAGGACGGCTCTGCTCCGATGCTCCGGTGTCAACAAGACACGTGCCAACCGCCGTCGCATTCCGGCCCCGTCTTACTCTGTGGGAGACAAGGTCTGGCTCTCCTCGAAGGATCTGCCCCTACGGACTGAGTCCCGCAAGCTCTCCCCCGTTTCATAGGCCCCTTCACGGTGGAGAGAGTGATCAACCCTGTGGGGGTGCGCCTGAAAATGCCCCCGTCCCTCAAAGTCCACCCTACCTTTCATGTCTCCTGCCTCAAGCCTGTCTGGCTGAATCCGCTCCTGCCTCCTCCTCCGCGTGGACTGGGAGGGTTATGGCCCGGAAGAACGCAGTTGGATCCCTCGTCGCCAGATCCTGGATCCCACCATGCTCCGGGCTTTCCATCGCCGGCGGCCAGATGCCCCTGGTGGTCCGCCTGGAGGCGTCCGTCGGGGGGGGGGGGGTACTGTCACGAATGCGCCTCTGTGTTCTCACGGAGGCAGGTCCTTGCGCTCTTAGCCGCACCACTCACCTCTCTCCCTTACACACCTGTTCCCAATCCATGATTACGCACCTGTTCCCCATTCACGATTACACACCTGTCCCCAATAGCCTCATTACCTACAGTATTTCCTCAGCTCTCTGTCATTCTGTCTCTGCCGGATTATGGTCGTATATCGCATGCGCTTCCCAGCAACCTTCCAGTCTTCTGTCTGTTTTGATCACCCGTGTACCGACTCGTTGCTTGTCCCCGACTACTCTGCCTGCTCCCCGCCTGAACTTCTGCTGCCAGCCTGTGTTTCGACCCTGCCAATCCGCGCTTGGGTTCCCTCGCCCGACCGTGACAATAAGTTGCACTGAGTAAATACAGCTGAATGAAACAAAAACTGAGTCTGTCTTCATGTCAGGCAACAAAATGTGATTATTTTGCAGGGGGGTGATACTTTTCTATACCCACTGTATGTCATCAGCATAGCAGTGCAAATTGACATTGTGATTCCGGATTACATCACCAAGAGGCAGCATATTTTGGCTAAGAACAATAAAGGACCCAGAAACGAGCCTTGAGGAACACCAAAACATAGATTTGTCAGAGTATATACCATCCACACATACGAACTGATATCTTTCCGATTAATAAGATTTCAACTGGGTTAGAACATTCCCACATAGCCCAATATGGTTTTTCAGTCTCTTTAAGAGAAGGGAGTGATCAAATGTCAAAAGCAGCACTAAGATCAAGAAACAAAAAGACGGATGCGGAACCTTTGTCAGAGGCCATTAGAAGGTTATATGTTACCTTCAAGAGTTCCGTCTCAGTACTATGATGGGATCTGAAACCGGACTGGAGCAATTCATAAATGTTATTTGTCTTCAGAAAGGCATTGGGAAACACATTTTTGGGAGGAATGGGAGGTTCGATAGTGGCCCATAGTGGTTTAATGTGTCTTGACCCAGATTCATTTTTTTTAGATGAGGCTTAATTTGCGCTATTTTCTGTGAGTTTGGTACACATCCGGAGTAAAGGGAGCAATTTATTAATTTCAACATTGGCTGACTTAGCACCAAAAATAACTCCTTAAGAAATGTTGTTGGAATCGGGTCAAGCTGACAGTTTGTGGGTTTAGAACTCTTTGTGAATGTGTCGAACGATACGGGATCATAAATTCCAGTTTCCCATTGACACCTGGTCAGGGAGATTCAGGACATTCTCAGGACAACTGAGATTTTGGGGACTATAATTATATGAGGAGGAGTCAATTATTTGTTTTCTAATGGTGATGATCTTTTCATCAAAGAAGTTTAAGTATTCATTACAGCTAAAGTGAAGACCCACTTCTCTTGTTGAGTGTTGCTTTTTAGTTAACTTTGCTACTGTGTCAAAGAGGAATTTTGGATTGTTTGTGTTCACCTCAATTAGGTTTGGAAAAATATGCTGATCGAGCAGATGTGGGTGCTTTTCTGTATTTTAGTGTGCTGTCTATCCAGGCAAGTCTGAATACTTCCAACTTTGTGGAGCGCTACTTTCGCTCCAATACTCCAATACTTTCGCTTTGTGGAGGCTTACTTGAGTGCTCTAGTATTTTCTGTGTACCACGGAGCAAGTTTCTTGTTGCGTATTTCTTTTGTTTTTAGTGTTGAAACCGTATCTTAAGTGTATCGCAGTGTTGAGTTCAGATCCTTGATTAGATTGTTTGCTGATATATTTAGTTTGTCGCTGATGAGCAAGCTTGGAAGAATATCAAGAAATCTATTTGTAGTCCGAGAATTTATATTACGGCTTTTGAAACTCATTGTTCGCGGAGCGAGTTGACTTCTGGTTTTAACGGTAAATGTAATAAGACAGTGATCTGATTTTCCAGGATTTACGGGGGAAATTATTATATCTATATTATCTATTTCTCGTTACAGGACTAAATCTAAGGTATGATTGTCGCTGTGGATTGGACCTAAGATGTTGGATAGAACCCGCTGAGTCATTTATGGCTTCAAAGGCTTTTGACTTTTCCACATGATTATCGAAATCGCCAAACAATTTCATACTATTTGCCATGACTACAAGGTTAGACAATAATTCCAGAAACTCATTGAGGGACATTGTATATGGCCCGGGCGGCCTGTAAATAGTGGCTATGTAAAACGATTTGTCAGCCCGGTTAACATTCATAAGTAAAACTTCAAAAGAATGAAAACCAGTGATGTGTTTAAGAGTACATTCATATTTACTGTCATAGATGTTAGCAACACCCACTCCTTTTCGGGTTGCACGGGGATATGATCAGTAGTATAGCCAGGAGGAGAGGTCTCATTTAGGGCAGTAAATTCATCAGGCATTAGCCATGTTTCACACAAGCCAATAACATCCAGTTTATGATCAGAGATGAATTGATTTATTGCAATTGCCTTTGGAGCAAGGGATCTAACATTTAGGAGTCCCATTTTGAGATGCGAGGTAATAGTCATTTTTATTTGTGACCAAGTTGGAGGAAGATTTTATCTTAATAAGGTTACTATTGTTAGCGCTACCTTGATTAACTTTTGTCAGCCTGGAATGAGTCACAGTCGCAATAGGCAAAACAGTTCTACTCTGGCTATGCTATCGACAGACTCCTGTCAATGTTCCTAGATAAAAGAAGAGCACCACTCCAGCTAGGATGAAGTCCGTCGCTCTTCAGTAGATCAGGCCTGACCCTATTTCTGTGTGAGTCCCAAAAAGAGAGCCAGTTATTTACAAACTCTACCTCCTGTGTCGGGCAGAACGCCATTTTCAGCCAGCGATTGAGTTGCGCAAGTCTGCTGTAGAGCTTGTCACTCCCCCTACCTGGGAGGGGGCCAGAGACAATTAATCGATGCCGACACATATTTCTAGCTAGTTTACACTCTGATGCTATGTTCCACTTCTTAACCTCTGACTGTTTTATCCTAAGGTCATTGGTGCCAACGTGAATAACAATATCTCTGTACTCTCTATACTTGTGTGATGGAAATTTCATCGATAGACACTCAAAGGAGTAAGACAGAGACACAATTCTCTTGGCACAATTAGCAGTTTATTTGCAAATAGAGAGACGCGTCAAATGCTTACAGAATAATCATTCGAGGAGCCTCTAAAGTAAATTACATGTACAGCTCGTATTTATTATAGTTAAAAGGGGTGTGGCAAGATGCCACCCATCAATCTTAGGTCACACAGGTGGGAGGGTTATCCCCCCATCTTATCCATCCTGCCATGAATGTTCACTGTTGTGTTTACCTTAAGTGACAACTGCCCCTACCGTCCCCCAACACTCACATTCCTAAGGAACAAAGGACAGATACCCCTAATGGTTTAGCCAGTTGAGCAGGTCAGAGAACCTAATGATTCCTGACTCCAGTGGGGAAAACCTGTGGAAAATCTGTCGGTACCAGCAGCAACCCAGGTTTAACTGGTCAACGGTATTCCTTTCCAATGACCAAGAGAAAGATCTTGGTCGGCTACGGAAGATGTGCCGGGGGGGCTAACAACACAATTGTTTCTTCCTGGTGGCAGAGACGCAGTTTTTCCCATTTCTACAGTAACATAATGCTAGCCTGACATTTGCGTCTGAAGCCGAGCCTCTAACTCTGCCATCTTTTACTGAAGATGACAGTTCTCCGTGTTGTAGTTACAACAATTACAATAGTAAGCCATAATAATGGTACTTAATTACCTGAACACCCAAAGCTAACAGCAAGCCGCATACGGCACGTCAACAATCCCACAATGCACCAGATGCAGTTTAGGAATACTTTTGTAATGAAACATGAACCTACTCCAAGTAACTTCCCCCTGACTTCTCCTGTCGCTCCGCCACCTGTACCCGCGACGCCCTCTGTCTCGGCCGCTCCGCCCGAGCCAGCGGCGCCCTCTACTCACCCGGCCTCTCTGCCTCCCGTGCCAGCGGCGCCCCCTACCATACCAGCCGCTCCGCCGCCCGAGCCCGCGGCACACCCTACCGTCCCGACCGCTCCAGAGGGCGTGAAAGCCTCTGCGGTTAATCCAGTGGCTTTAGCACATGTCCAAGGCAGAGTGCTCTAGATTTGAAGTAATCCCATATATACCAATCTGTGTCTGTCCGTTAGCATTTAGTAGCTCGACCCCTAGACTTGCTGCTACAAAGTCAGTGAATTGTTCACGCTCACGTATTTCAAGCTGTGTTATCTTCTCATTCAGTTGCCTGCTCTGAAATTGCTTTGAACTATTCACTAGTTTTGTCAAGTATAGGGAAGTATTTAGAGCTCTCTAGCGTTGAATTAGCCTGTTGTGCTACGTTAGCGTTAGCATTAGTATTTGTTGATTCACCTACGGGACAAGACCCACAGTCCGAGCAGAGAAGCACTCAGGTGACTAAATCTTCTAAGCGGTTGATCCGTTCCTCCAACAGCTGTCTTAGCTCCTCCATTGGAAAAATTAACTCAATACCCAACACCTGCCTCCAATTGGGGAGACCCAAGTGCATAGAGGTGCCTAGAGGCACCTCTATTGGCCACGTCCTGACAATGGCCCCAGCCAGTGCGAAGATGGCTAGGGGCATAGTCAGGACGTGACAGTACCCCCCCCAAGGCGCGGGCTCCTGAACGCAAGACAGGCACCCCTAGGGGGGGCGGGCGGTCCGGCAGCAAACCGTCAGGGGAAAGCCCAGCACCTGGAGCGGCCGGGATGGGCAGTGGGGGCGGCGCGGCCGGGACGGGCAGCGCAGGGCGCAGGCTGCGGCTCCTGGGCAGCGCGGGCCGCAGGCTGCGGCTCCTGGGCAGCG